>APFE031457496.1:76434-108941 GCA_000404065.3 Pinus taeda | reverse complement strand
AGTGTCTATTTGATCTGCTAGTCCCATTAAGAAGGGTAGGTATCTTAGAAACAAACAATTCAAAGTAACTTGTGTTTTCCTTTATGTATGATAGATAAGAGAGAAGTAGAGAGCACCAACCTGAATCTTTCGCTTGGCTCCTTGCTTGTTTCCTCTCTCCTTTGATAGAGCTTGCCACTCCTTCCTTACTTGTCCCGCTTTAAAGAAAACCTATAGAGGCAAAGCAACAGAACACAATCAAAGCATAGAGATCTATAATACCATAAACAATTCAGAATCAGAAGTACATTAACTATACAATTGCATTCACAAATAGCAAGATTCAGAAATACACAAGTATATGAGGAAAACTCAAATAACTTTATTGATATTAGAAGTAGAAGAGAGGATTACAACCTAGCTGTCTGATCCAACATCATCCTCCTAGCATGAAGGCCCTCTTTACCTCATGAAAAGCAAGATCACCCAACAATACAATGTCTCAAAGAGAAACCAACAACACTTCCTCACAAATTACAAAATTCCAGCCTCTAGATCTCTCAGATGAGGGATCCATTTATAGATATTTGCAGAGGGGTGAGTCAGCTTCTGGGTTTTTGATTAGTGTCATTTCACTGATAGTTCTTGGTTCAACTTGGAGATTTCATGATCTCTTACTATTCCTTGGGAAAATTCAGAGAGGCAAGTGTCATATGAGAAGTTTCAAGAAGATTCTCTGGGTTTCCACTTAACAAACTGTCTCTTCCATTTGTCTACTCTCGCCCATCGCACCCCACAGAAGGCTCTTTCAGTATGCATTGCACCTGGCTAGTGTAGCAGCCAGTATGAATCACACCGTAAGCATGGAGGAGTTTGTATGGTCCAATTTTGGCCAGTTCTAAGTGGTTTTTCAGGTGGAACTTCTGGGAAATGATGTAATTAGTTGACCATGATCCTTTAGGGTATGAAACAACACTTTTAGGGGTTTAAGAGCCCTTGGTTTATTGACATATGTGATTGGGGTTGCAGTGCCCAAATATTTCTATAACACCATGGAACCATCTTGCCCCTAGATTTCCCAAAAAACGTCGTTTAGGGCCTCAAAACAGCTCTAGAAGTTCAGGACTCGAAAAACTGCTAAAAATAGTAAACTATGCTACAATTTAGGAAACTGAAAAAAATGAAAGAGAAAGTTGTGGGGGTCTAAATGGGATAAGTGGGTGGCCGCCAACATCCACCTAGATCACAAAGTCCCTAACTTGTCCCACAAAGGCTTCTCCGTAGCTTCCCCTAATACATTCAACAATACTGAATCTGAGACACAAAATCGTATTGTGCTCTTTGCCTTCCGATCCAGCTTCTTCCATTATTCATCGGACACTCCCATTGGTTTAGTACCCAAATCTACCATGATCAACTGATCTTTATCCACCAGTAGATCCTCCATGTTGAGTTTCCACAACTCAAAACTCTGACCATTAAATTTCTCGATCTTTATCTTTCCATTGCTCGCTATCTTCTTTCACCAATAGATTGATCTCACAGATCTCCCACTGAACAGGGTCTACCATAGGACCGAGCGAAACCCCTCAAAAGCAAAGATGTTCCCTTGAAGCCAAAATAGCTTTGATACAAAATGTAGGTTTTAACCCTGTACATAAATTACCTGCATACGAATTCTAAAACACAGAAAATAAACAATGCGAGAGCATAACACATAAAACATATATACCCAGATATTTTTGTATGGATCACAAAACCGGGACTACCAACTTGATTTTTCATTATGTTCCTTTCAATGTTACAATACATATTTATTCATGCCGAAGAATCCAATACCATGGACCGAAAACCATCACATCCAAAACCATGGACCGAAAACCATCATGTCCAAAACCATGTGTGAAAATCATGCACAAAACCATAGGTAGGTTTGCCCAGCCTAACATAGGGTCCAAAACCAAATTTTTTGGGGCGTTGCCCCGGACCCCATAGAGTGGGATTACCTACACCCCTCAAACCCCTTGTGACTCCCCCTGCTATGCAATCGGTGCAATGAAGGGGGGGCTCCGCCCCCTTCCTAATCCCCCGCATTAACTACATGGGCTAGTTGTGGAAAGAATATAACACAACCCAACATATAGTTCCTGCATCTATCTGAGCTTTACCTCAATGTTGGCCATAATGGTGAAGGTTTCATTAATCCAAGCCTAGACGCGTGCCTTGAGAAGTGCCTCTTTCTATCTGGCAGCATCCACCTGCTCTTTTAGCACTCTTGCTTGCTGCATCTTTTCCAATCGTTGGGTGAGGATGAATTTCTACATAGTTCCACTGACATTATCATATTGTTCTTGCAGTTCGCATGCCTCTATTTCCAGGCGCTGTATGTTGGGGTCCTCCTACAAGGATGTGAGGACGTCAAAAGCTTGGTCCAACATACCGGTACAGTCCTGCACTACCCGTCCAATTTCTTCCAATCCTGTTTGAATTGCGCTAACATGCTTCTCTCTAACTTCTGGAGGAGTGGAAGGTTGCACCTTCATCCATAGCTCAGTAATCTGGAGGTTCATCTCCAGTTGTACTCGTGTTGTTTCCTCGTGTGCGCTGTAGACTCCACTTGCTAGACAGTGGATCCACATCTCTTTTGGTAGGTTTGTGGCGATGGACAACTGTGGAACTCGCCGGCATGCTTCATCCACTGTCTTCACAATTTGCTGGTTCTGTGATGCTAGTTCATCCCACTGCATGCTGAGATGTCCGATGTTGATATTCTATTCACTAATCACATGAATCGCTCGGCCTTCCCTGGCATGGAGCTCTGTTGTTATGTCATCCTGCAGCTGGTACAATCTGTCTCGTGGAAGGGCAACCAAACTTAGGCCAAGTCCCTTGATCCTGCCCACCGCGGCTCTGTCGTTCTCTTTCTCTGATGTTAGTGCTCCTTCAAGTAGCACTACGGTATTGCCCATCTTTGCGCATTGCAGCTGTTCTGCTACTAATGTACCGGCTACGCCGTAGGTGGCTATGGTTCCTTCCTATGGGGGCCGCACCTATAGTTCTTGCAGTTGCGCCCTTAAAGCCCCCAACACAATCTTCTGCTTCAACATGGCTTCCTTAGTGACCTCATGAATCCTGTCGCCGATGTCGTAGAGGTCACCTTCTGTTAGTGTGATCGGTTCGATGGCCAATTTGGATGCCTTGACCTTTTTTGTGGACCTGATCTCTTTGTGACGCACAACCTTTTCAACTGGGTGGACATTGTGCCTGGGTCTGTACCTTCTTCTGTGTCCTCTGCTTCCTATCCTGTAGACAAGTTCTATCCCTCCTCATCTTGTGTTGTGGTGGCCCCTATTGTCTGTGCTGCTACTGCTTCTTTGGTGGCCTTTGCCTGCTCTGCAGCTGCCCTTGCTACCTCGCGGACAACTCTTACCTCCGTGGCCAGTTTTTCATGGCACCTTTGCTGGGCCAACTTCATGACATGCAACTTGGTTGCATCCTTCTGCTTCTGTGTTGCTGTTCTATCCATCTTCGCCAGATCTGGGGTGTGCCTCTCGGGGGGGCCATGATTCTAGCACTCAAAAGATTGCATCATCGATAGCGATGAAGGGGAGCTTGGTCCATTTCTACACCAGGTACTTACGCACCTTGATGTACACGTTATACATGTCTGCCTTGAAGTCTGCAAAGCTCCGTAGACTGTTGTACACTGTGGGGGATAGGCACAGTCATCTGGATGCTCAACTCCATAAGCACCTAGAAGATCTTGGTTTCACGAATCTACTTGGTGTCCTTGGTGGCCCAGTGTGACGCATAATTTGCGGCCTTTGGTAAGTCCTGTTCAATACTAGGGAACTGACTGTCCTCAGGCAGTTCCCCTGTTACCAGTAAAATAGACAAGAGCAACCCTGTGTAGTGGAAAGTATTGCCCTGCTCCTGGGCTTCCTTGCAGTTAGTCAGGAAATCCTCGTAGAGGAACTTGGCCCTGTTGAATTGGACCCCCTTCGCACATTGTTCTGCCAACGCAACTACCGGCACTGGTACCTCATCTCTGCGACATTTTCTCATTACCTTCCCGGTGAGGAGTTGGGTGGCTATGCGCACCCCTTTATCTTTAATGCTGCTGATTATGTAACCCCTCTTTTTCTTCTCCAGTTTTTATTTTTCTTCATGGCCTCTGTGAGCGCCAAATCTCCAATTTCACCTACTATCACCACAAGGTCCTTTCCCTTACGGGGGAGCTGGGAAATCCATGGATGAGATTCACCGTGATGGGAATAGGATCTTCCAACCATAAGTAACCATTGTGCACCAAGAAAAGTAGTTGCCTGATGACAAAAATAGTGATAGGCACACAGTGAAAGTGTGGAATCCATATCCGATGAAGTAGTCTAGCCTTTTCCACACCGCACAACCATTTCTGCGGCTCTAGTGTTGTGACTGACCCCTCTGTACTTTGCTTCATGAGGCTCTCTGTCTTCAAGTGTGGGAACTTCTTGTTGTCCGCAAGGTCCCAATATTCAAACTTCGTTGTGGGTATGCGATTCAGGTGCAAGCCCTTATACACAATGCCATCAGGGAGGAGCGGGGTTTGGAGTGCGCTTTTAGTGGCATCCAAGTCCTTAGGTATCTTGGCTTTCCCTTTTCACGGAGGAATGCACTCGGGAAATTTTGCTGTATCACACACTGGTTGGATGTCCTCTTCCATGTCTTCTGCTGCCTCTATCTCATCGATGAGAGCCTGTAGGTCCTCCTCCTCATCATCTGTCTCAATGGTGACAACCTTGCCCTTTTCTTCCATTAAAAGTTTACCGAATCACGGTTTCCTTGGGGACATGCGAACTAGTCCCGCCTCCTGCTTATCTTTCTTCGGCCTCGGTGTCCAAGGCGATTTTAGGATTTCTGGAACGACCCCAGTGTCTACGGGAACATCATGGACCATGGGGTTCTGCGCAGCCTCGTCGGTGGTTCCTTCTGTAGAGCCCAAACCTATCCTAGTAGCTGTCATATTACTGGAGCTGTCTGTGGTTGTTCACGAACTTCAGGGCTCAAATATTTCTCAGCGCTTAACACTCTGTGCTCTAATGAACTGCTCAAATCTCAAATGAACAAGTGTTGTCTCGTGGTTAGCCCTTAGAGTTTTATAGTGCCTTTTGAATTCAAACCCAATTGTTCCCCCCAATTTTGGGCCATAAAAGCTTTCTTGGCGGTAGATTTCCCCAAATCTAGCCCTTAATTCGTGTCTTAAATGCTCACTACCCACTCCCTTTTGCGTTAAATTGGACATCTCATCATGAACAGTGACACCAACGGTTACTTCCCAGCCTACCCACGTGGTAGCGCAACCCCTTGTGTCATGCTGAGTCTGTGCGCACCTCCCTCATCGTGCAACCCCCAATCAGACTCTTTTAGAGTCCTACGCTCTCTTTCAACTGTCTGCAGTGCTGAAACCATGCTCCTTATGGCTAGTCAGGTGGTCACACCACTTGTGCGAGACTTTAACTCGCCTTCTAGCATAGTCCGTGGAAACTCCTCAGTTGTCTAGTGCATGTTCTACTGTATGCAGTGTGCTTCTCTGGTTATTGTGTTTGGTGAAGTGTGGTCGTAGCCATGGTAGTAGAGTCACAAACTCTCGGTGACAATATTCTAATGTAGTGGTATGGTCATTCATATCTTGATTTGTCAGCTTGGTTTATCGACAAGACATGCTTGCGTGATCTCGATTTCTAGCCTTCTGATTTCAACGTCCATCCAAATGCTTTTCTTCCTCAATCGTACCTGGTCTTGTTCGAGTTCGCAAAGTCTAAGGTTCCCTCACTGGATGGCTTCCTGAATCCTTAGATGTTTGTCCTTGTGTAGATGTGTGATTTCTTTCTCCTGGCCATCTCACACTATCACAATTGTGGGAGCCATTACGTGCAGACTTATTCTTGTATTCTCTTAAGAAAATATAGTTTTTACTCTGTTCCACATCTTTGGAATCATCTTCGCGTTTAGGGTTTTGTAAATGGTTCTATAGGCCCATTGAACCATAGGTACATGCAGGTCCCAATCAATTCGTCTCGCCTGGTGAACCTTGTTCAGTACTCCACACACCCTATCAAATGCCTCGTTATGGAGAATTAGTAGCACGTGTCACCTTTCCTGCTGCTGTAGTTTGTTCCGATTCTCTATTCTGGGGGTGGTGTGCGCTTGTGTGGACTGTACAACATATGTCTGTACCCATTAGGAAAGGTGGGTGTGCAAGTTGTTCCGCCCCTGCTGATTGGATTTCGTTAGGAGCTGGGGTTTTCCAAAACGTAGGCACATCATCCTTCTACATCCACATCAGTCCTCAAAATTTCCTTGATGCGTACCCCAACATTGTGAAGGTGTTGTGAGAAGTGCCCACTTCAGTGCATCGAACCACTGCTATTCTACTACTGTGCTTTCAAATTTGCTCAGAAATTCATCCATCACTGTTAATCCATCATATTTCGACAACTCCCTTGCCTCTATTATCACACAAAACAATGATATAATCATCATGTTGCAATTAAGAATTATTACTTCGTGCATCCGATTTTGTCATCGCTCTATCTCTTTGTCTGAATCCGAAGTGCAGGAGGTTTCATGCTCCCATGAAATCCTTCCATCTACAGTTGGATTCACACAATCTTCTTCTCACACAGTTATCTTGTAAATACAATTGAGATCGTCATCATTATCGTCATTGCACACCGGTTCAGTGTACCACGCTCCTTCGGCTGGATCTAGCGGTACTACCATGCGTAGTGACTTTTTCTCAAAGATCATTTTGCGCTTCTTCAGATTTATGACTCCGTTCATATAGGTGGCCCAGTCTATTCCTAGTAGCGCGGGATAGGGATTTCTGTCATCGATAATATGTATCACTTCAAAATCTACCTGCGTGCTCACACCTTCAATATCGACTGTTACCCCTTGCAATATTCCCATGGGAAAAATCTTTTGTTGGTTCGCCATTCGTAACTAAATAGGGGACCATTGTAACATGGGTCTACCCATGCATTTCCATGTTTTCTTTGGTAGTACATTCATGTTCAAACCCAGATCCAGGATTACCTGATCCATTTCGTACTCACCTATTTGTGTAGTCAACCTCATTTCCCTTCCTGTGCACAATGCATGCTTTCCAAGTTTCCGGACCACACGTGGTTCTCTTGGCCCTGCGCACCTAGTGATAAGTTATTGTAGTCCTTTAACTTCCTTGTTGTTGCAAAACAATTTCATGCATGTCTCCAGAAAGGTAGTGAGCATTAAAGGAACCATTCCTGGTTCTATTTGATCCTTACTACCTGAAGTGGAGGCCTTCGTGAAGATATTCTTAGCTTCCATGAATGTCTCCTTCGCGTGTTCTAAATCAAACTCAGGTTCCTTTGTAGGAACCTTGCGAACCCACACACTTTATTATGGCTGCTTCCCTTTATCATCTCCCATGGTCATACCGCTTCTGAGCATCATGTTGACATTTGGGTCTTCTTCGCGCGGCTCAAACCTCATCATTTGTAAATACTGGGTCGGAGGGGGCTGGAGTACCCCCTTTTCATGCATCCTCACTATTAGCGAAGGGCAGTCTTCTACCTCATGATCAAACTGAGTACAGTACCAACATGATATTCTTGTCGAGTTCGTGCAATTGTGGGCATAATTCCATGGACCTCCACAATTGTAGCAAATTAGTTGTCTACGGCCCCTTCTTGGTCCCATTCTGCCTCGACCTCCACCGCGCCCCTGAAATTTGGCACCCGCCATCCCCACATTTGGGTCAAGGGATCATGTTTTGGTCTACACCCTGTAGGTAGGAGTCCAAACCATCATTAGTTCATAGCTTCGGTAGGTGCGTTCATCATGGCCTACCGACCTGCAAAAATTACAAAACAATTGCTGGGATGTCTGCGTATACTTCTGCAATAGATGACAATTGTCCACAATGTGTTTTCCTCATATATGGAAGATCATGCACCATAGGGAAGACACCACGCTCGGCCATGCCTATGCCTCCGGTATTAATGGCATTGGCCCTTCTCTTGCAAAGTAGTTCGCGAACACTAGACAGTGGTCCTTGTCGTGTCCTTGGCCTTTTCATTTTATGCACCATACCTCCTCCCGCACCTCCGGTCGAGGTGTCCTATCTTGTTTCAAACTTTTCATTTCTAGACACAGATTCTGTAGTTGCATGTGGATTTGTTGGACTCCCAACCTAGGGTCTTGTATAGGGGTCTCATGTAATCTCATTGCTATTTCCAATGCTTTGGACTAGGTGGAAAGTTTTTGCGGTGACATCGCCGTCCTTAAGTGTGGTGTAAGTGAGGCCACAAACCATGTGCTCTTCAGCCTTTGGTCTAGATCCCAAGGGGTCTCACCCAGGAGCATTGCAATCTCCGTAAACTTGATGATTGATTGTGTTTCTGATTTTGGCCTGCTAAATACCCTGTTCATTACAACCTAGATCTTTGCAATCCATGCATTTGGGTGGTCATTAGAATTCTTGATATACTACGTTAATGCGCGATCTTGTAGCATGCTCACCAGAGTATCCTTTTTAATATTATCATCCATGACGCCCTTTTCTTTCCATACTGCTCTTACCACAAACCAGAATTGGTCCGGATCTTCATTTCTCACTCCTCTGAATACCGGTAGTTTGATTGCACTCACCATACTGAACTATGGTGGTGGCAGAGGTGGGGAGGGTAGAGATGGAGATGAGGAGGTTGAGACAAGTGGAGGTGTGAGTGGAGGTGGTAAACGCAGAATACACTACCTTATCAGACTGACTGCGCTTCTCGGAGAAACTTTCGCAAGCTCTTCCTTTCTTTCTTGTGAGGGTGAAATTAAGGGACTATTTTCCAACTCTTCACTACTTCCACTTCCGTAGATCTTCCCGCTTCATGTAGTTCCAAACATTAATTTATTCCCATAACCCATTTTTCACATAATAGAATCTTAATCCAAGTGTTTAAAGATTTAATATACTTACCTCGCGGTCCCTTCAGAAAACGTTGTTTCGCCTCACTATAGCTGACGGTCGTGTCGACCGCAAACTCAGTGATAAATCCTTCTATTATTTGGTTGAGCTAATGGTTCATAGCTCATGCTATCTTATCCCCTGGTGCTTCTAGTCTGCACACTAGTTCCGGAGTCCACACTATTGGTTTGTCGAGCCTACACCTTCCCTGGCTGTCTACTAACTTCGCGATCCACTCATACAACTCAGATGGAAAGGACACAAAGAAAATTTTGTGGATTTCCATATACAAGTAGCACTCTAATCACTGTTCCTTAGATACTCGTGGATTTCTATTTTCCTGCGCCGCGAACTTGTGAATCTTCTTGTCCAACCACTCTTCAATTTCTTTCTTTGTTGGATTCCAATGGAATGACATCAGACCTCCTTTATTTAGATCTCGGTCCCGAAAAAAGAACCATTTATTGGCCATTATGGGTCTGACCCAGGTTCAGAGGCAATTTAGCCAAGCAAATCCTGGTACTACTAGCCCTTTTGGAAATATTCCGTGGAGTGCGGGTTGAGGTCTCACTGGAATTAGTATGGGAGGGTGCTAGAACCAGGTTTCCGCACCCTAGGGATGTTTGATGAGCTTCTGGGGGTTGCAGTTTGACCTTGCGCGCACGTCGCTGCGTGCACTTGCTATCCCTTCGCAACCTGCGATGCTGCTTCTACGCAACCTTACTTGGGGCGCAACCCGTAATATCCAAGTCCCTTGCTATGTAATCTATTATTATCTGGTTACTTAACTTGTTTAGGTAAGACTAATGATTATTATAGATTCAACAATCATATCAGTGCACGCGATAAATAAAACGATATAAATGTAAATAAGGCAATGCACAATAGATACACAAAAATAGGTATCTACTTCTCTTTATTTATCTTCAATCCTGATTATAGACTCGACACTGCCCCGCGCACTTAGCTGCAGGGGTCTGCACACTCAGCTGTGAACTCTACTAGGCCTCTGCGCACTCAGCTGTAGAGCCTCTTCCTACTACTACGACCCAAAACACTTAGACTCCTACTTTAAGCTCGAACCATTCATATTCTTTTCTCTTTTTCCTTCGCTCTCCTTACAACTTAGAGCCTCTCTCTATTTATACAATCCCATGGTCCATGGACCATAGGTAAGCTGACATGACTTTACATTACATGACATTACTTTAGGGTGGACAACCCTATGACTTATCCTATACTTCGCGCTCCGCGCTTGTAACTCACAGAGTATTAGAAAACCTTTGACTAAAACTTTGGCTTTGAGCCCCAAAACATGCTGTGGGGGGATTCCATGCCCAACATGGATGATGAGGATGGTGAAGGCCTAAGGAGGTATCCTATCTTACAATAGTTTCATGATGTGTTCCTTGGAGAAGTTCCAGAGCTGTCTCCTCATAGGGAGATGGAATTCTCTATTGAGTTGATGCTAGGAGCAGCACCAAAACCTAAGGAACCATATAGGATGAGCACTCCTGATTTGGTGGAACTGAAGTTGCAACTTAAAGAGATGGTTGATAAGGGATACATAAGGCCATGTGTATCTCCCTGGGGAGCACCAGTGTTGTTTGTAATGAAGAAGGATGGTACTCTCATATTATGAATTGATTACAACTAGTTGAATAAGGTGACCATCAAGAACAGGCACCCATTTCCTTAGATTGGTGATTTATCTGATTAGCTAAAGGGAGCTGCAATATTTTCAAAGATTTATCTAAGACCAGGATATCATCAGGTGCGCATCAAAGAGGAAGACAACTATAACACTTCATTTTGTACAAGGTATGGCACTATAAGTTTGTGGTGGTTCCTTTTGGTCTTACCAATGCTCCAACCACCTTCATGTGTATGATGAACAATGTGTTTCCCCCTTACTTGGATAAGTTTGTGATAGCATTTGTTAATGATATATTGGTGTATTCAAAGAATGAGGAAGAGTATGTAGAGCATCTGACAACAATATTGGGATTATTGAGAGAGCATAAGTTGTATGCCATGATGAGCAAAGGTAGCTTCTTTTAGTCTGAGATTCGTTACTTGGGAAATGATGTATTCAAGAAGGGGATATTAGTGGATCGAGAAAAGATTAAGGCTATCATGGAGTGGCCAAATCCAAAGAATGTGAATGAGTTCAGATCAATCATGGGACTAGTAGGTTATTATAGGATCTTCATCAAGAACTTCACCAAGAATGGCCATCCTATCACATCTATGTAGAGGAAAGGAAGAAGCTTGAATGGAATGCTGATTGCACAACCAAATTTTATCACTTGAAGAAAATTCTTCCCAATGTTTCAGTTTTGAGGATTGCAGATTTTGATAAGGAATTTGTGGTTTGTACAGATGCTGGAAGGAAGGACTTGATGGAGTCCTGATGTAGAAAGTTCAAGTGGTTTTCTATGAGTCACGAAAGTTGAATGAGCATGAGAAAAATTATGTGACTCACGATATTTAGTTCAAAACTATCATTCATGCATTAAAGATGTGGAGACATTATCTCCTTGGCAGGAAATTATGATTTTGATGAGTGATCATAGTGGACTGAGGTACTTATTTGACCAATCCAATTTGAAAGTAAGGCAAGCTAGATGGTTGGATACTCTTTGTGAGCTAGAATTTGAAATCAAGTACATCAAAGTCAAATAGAACCGGGTTGCAAATGCACTTAGTAGGAGAGTACATGTGAATCATATTTCAGTTGTGAAATACTGGGACAACTTTGAAAGAGAAGATCTTACATGTAGGTTAGCATGATGAGAGGTACAAGTAGCTGAAGAAAATATTGCAACAACAAGGTGAGGGTGATAAGGATGAGGAACATCACCTCACAATAGATGGCTTGGTTAGATTTAGGAGTAGGATCTATTTTCCTAATAGTACTGAATTGAAGAAGATCATTTTGCGAGAGTTCCATTTCAAGCAATATTAAGGTAATCCAGGATACCATAAGACTTTGAAAACTATTAATAAGTTCTACTATTTGCCTAATTTGAAGAAAGAGGTGACTGAGTTTGTCAGTAATTCTTAGACTCTCAACAGGTGAAACTTGAATACAAGCATCCAACTAGTTTATTGTAGCTTATTTCTATTATGGAATGGAAATATGAGGTTTTTTCCATGGATTTCATTACAATATTTCCAAGGAAATCAAGGAAAAATGGCTCCATCATGGTTGTGGTTCACAGGTTGAGCAAGTTAGCTCACTTCATTGCAGTAAAAATATACTAATTTAGCTAGTGAAGTGGCTCAAATATTAATTAAGGAGATAGTGAAGTTGTATGGAGTTCCCAAAAGTATTATATCAGACAGAGATTCCAAGTTTACATCCAAGATTAAAAAGGAATTTTTTGCAGGCTTGGGGACAAAACTAGCCTTCAGTATAGCTTATCATCCACAAACATATGGGTAGACGGAGAGGATCAACAAGATCCTTGAGGATATGTTGAGGATGTATGTCATGCATCAACAAAGGAAGTGGGATGAGCATCTTCCATTGGTGGAGTTGCTTTTAATATTGGGTATCAGGAACCCTTGAAGATGAGTCTATTTTAGGCTCTCTATGGGAGGAGTTGTAACACCCCTATCAATTAGAGTGATCTGGTGAGTAGGGTGTTGATTGGAACTGATATGCTGAAAGAAATGGAGCAAAAGATGTAGGTTATCAAAAATAATTTGAAGGCATATCAAGATGGGAAGAAGAGCTATGTGGATCAACATAGGGAATTCAAGAGGTTTCAGGTTGGAGAGCATGTGCACTTGTGTATCAAGCCCAATAAGAGCTTCTTGAAGATTAGATCTTCTGCCAAGTTGGCACCTCACTAGTACAAACCTTTTGAAATCCTTGAAAGGATTGGACCAGTGGCATACAGGCTCGCTTTTCCTCCATTAGTGTAAATCCATGATGTTTTTCATGTTTCTCTACTCAAAAGACATGTATTAGATGATGATCGTGTGATTGATTGGTCTATATTGCAGGTGGAACCAGAAGGAGATTTCCAGCTAAAGCCTCAATGCATCTTGTAGTAGATTAAGATCATGCTCCAAAATTGAGCAATAGAGCAAGTTAAAGTGAAATGGAAGCACTTTGGGCCCAAATAAGCCACATGGGAGATGGATGATCAGATGCAGACATTATATCCTTGTTTATTTGTTGGTTGAAGAAAATGTGCTTATATATATATATATATATAGATCATTGTAAATACTGTATAGATTTGTGTTTATAAATCTCCAATAAGAAGTATGTTTGTTATGTTTTCAGTAGTTTTGTCTTGTCATAAAAGTCATAAAACACTGAGGATGGTATTCCCCCAAGGTGTAAGGGTTTGTAACAAACCCATGCTAATTTTCCATGTAAATAAATAATGTATGGACATTATAAAAGAAAAAAATCAAACCAAGGTCGTGGGACATGTATTCCAATATGAATGAGGGGGATAAAATTACATTGGGATCCACTTGTGGTTAATTATTTATTGGCTATGGAAATTGGCATTAGCAAGAAGTAAAAGACAATAAATGGAAAATAAATTATTACAAGCGATCAAGGACACGAGGCAAAAATGAAAATAAATAAAGGAAAATGTAGGAAATTCCACTTCAAGAGGTGGGGAAGAGGAAGGGACAAGAAAAGGATAAAAATAGTAAAAGAATATGGATACAAGGAAAGTTGAAGAAAATGAAAATTAAAAGAAAAGAAAATTAGAGAGAGAACATTGTAGCATTCTCTTGGGAAAAGATAGCAAAAAGAGAAAGAAGATACATCACTTGAGAATAAGAAAGAAAATCAAGAGACAAGAAAGAAACAAGAAAGAAACAAGCAAGAGACAAGCAAGGAAAGCAAGTAGTACAAGAAGAATTCAAGTGGCAGACGGAAGAAGGTTTGAAAAATAGGTAGCAAGAGAAAAAAAAGAACAAAGAAAAGAGTATAAAACATGAGGATTTTTGCACGTAATAGTGTGCATGTTTGATTATCTTGTTGGGATTGGAATGCATGGTTCATGTATTACTTTGCTAGTCGTTTTTGTTTTCATTGACATAGATATTTTCTTGTATTAATAGTCATGTACAACCTTGCCTTATGCCATTTCTTCAATAGCCATTACGTAGTGGGTTCCCTATTTGGTTGAACTTTGGATGCCAAAATATTTTGGATCCTAGTTGAGGTGGTATTAGGAAAATAATAAGGGTTGAGGGTGGATTTGGTTTTCTCCGAGTAAGACCTTGACAGGTGGGTGGAGACATGAAAAATCCTCTAGGTATGGTGAAGAAATTCTGAGGCATCTGAGCTTGTATTGGTTTTGGTGATTTTTGGACCAGGTTTATTCCATGTAATCCCAAATTTAGACTTGGAATATGACATGGGGGTGATTGGGTTGGAAGAAAGGATTGGTTTATCCCAATCTATGGTTGAGTGGAACGTGGAAGTCCCTGAATTGGTTGTTACTATGTATATGTGTTATTTTTTAATTAAGATCAACGAGCACAAGTTTTGGTTTAAAGTGTTGATTAATTGACTGATTTGTCATGGATCCATTACTGGTTAAGTGTATGTTACTGGTTTTGATATATTTCATGGTTTGACAGGCTTTTGGATAATTTATATGAATGCATGAGATAATATATGTTTTATTATAGCTATTATTATAGGGAGGCAAGCCTTCTTGATGAAATTATGATGAAACTAATGAACGCAATGAACAAAATATGCATTCATGACTTATAGGTACCATAGTCACAAAGTGTTTGTATAGATGAATAATATGTCTTGGAAAAGGATTTCATCACAAAACCTAAGAAAAAAGCATGAAGACTTATACATGTTGTTGACAAATTTCTAGTAAAGTATGGGCAATTGGCTTGAATACTGGTCCTAAATTTCTAGAACAAGTTCTGTGGCTGTACTTTCAGAACTAGGAGATCTCAGCTACAATCGCACTGAGGATGGGTTACTCATGTAGTTGGGGACCTATTACCACACTAACATGACTGTATCCATGTAGATGAGAATTATTTTAGGTCAAGGAATGGTATAAGCTTAGGGAAAATGATCACAAGGAAAATTTAGACTGAAATAATGTGATCATGTGTCTTTAGGTGTTTGCAGTCAATTCTGGACAAGTGGACCCCATTTTCGTAACTACATCTTGGAAGTTGGTTCATGCAGAGTAAATATCAACTCACATTTTCCCTCTTAAGCATGAAAAAAGTGGGTAAATGTGGGGCGGGGTATTACAGAGTGGTATCAAAGTAGGTTCACAACACTGGACCTCAACGTAAATGCAGATTGTTATGCAAATCTATATGTTTATCATGCATGCATGTCAATTATTTTACTGTTATTGCTATTATATCCATGTACATGATGTTGTTATAATTCTAGTGTCATTATCTTGATTCATGCATGAATTAATATGCTATCAATATTATTATGTATTGTGCTAATATGGATTGACCTGCGCAGATGCAATAACCGCATCCGAAGTAAATTGAGGTAATGCTTTTTATTATGCCTTTTGTGTAGTGTTGTCTTCTGGAGTCATCACATATAAATTATTGGAATCGACATTTCAAACCATCCTCTGTGGTTCATCATCAAGATAGATCCATGAGTGAAGAAGTTAGGACCCAATAGTGCAAATAAATAAAGGTGAGGGTTCAAATGGAAATGAATGGCAACTGACTAATTCTGAAGGAGAATGAATTGACACGTGGTGATTAATTTAGGTTTAGTTTTAATCTTAATTTTTATGATTATAGTCCTTGTTTTTAATTTGTGTCTAGTGTTTTCTTTTATGATTGTTAATAAATAAAATTATTGATATTAATTCATATATTAATCATTACTATATTTTTATTTAATGTAACTTATGTTTAGTAGGATGATACCTAATATAAATTGAACTAATCTATTTTTAATTAAATAATTTAATTTTTGGGATAGAAATTAAAACTAAACTTAATGTTTGTTTTTATCTCTTTCTCAAATATTAATGTTATATAGCCTTTATTTCATTCATTATTAATTATTATTATTTAGATATTAATTATTTTGAGATTAAATAGAATTAAAATGTTTTGGTTCGAATTTTTTTCTTCTTCTTGAATTAAGGTAATTTTTAATTTTGAAATTGTTTTAAAGTTTATAAAGCATTTTTTGTTTATAAATATCAATTTTTTTAATTAATATTAAATATTTTTAATCAACTATTAATTTTAAAATGAGATTTATATTGAATTAAATTTTTGGCTTTAATTTAAATTAAATTAATTATAAATTAATATATATATATTATATATATATATATATATATATATATATATATATATATAATATATATATATATATAGATATATAATATAGATATATTTAACATATTATAGTAATATTAAAGTATTTTAATAAATTTTAGTAATATTAACAATATGTTTATTAAAAGTATTTTAATAAATTTTAGGGATGGCGAATTATGAGGAAAGCCTAGAAAGGTCAAATTCATCGATAAGAGGGTAGGTAGCAACTAGGAGTAGGTAGAATCATGGGTTAGAGCAGGAATCTAATTATCACTGATTTTCCAACCTTCATCGCAGTTAAGGTTGTTAGGGTGTTTTCCTATTTCAATGGCTTCTTTAAATTTTCTATGGTGATAATGATCAATCTTGGCCACCACGCATGAGTTCTCAATACAAATATGATGGTTGGTTTTGCTGGAGTGCTCAACCATAAGAGAAATTAGTGGAATGGGAGAAATCAGTTGAGCAATAGGGAGAGGGAGACTCTCCTAATCTAGCAGACACATTAAGAAATATGAGGGAATAGATCATAAGTTGTAAGGATGATAATGAGTGGTTGATTGAAGCTCGGGAAAGACTTGAAAAATATCAACAAAAGAAATCTTAGGTTAATTCATTTATTCTTCAAATCCTTTCAGATTTATAGAAACATGGATAGCTGGGTTATGGAGACAAATAAGAAGAAAAGACTAATGGGGTAGATGGAAGCCAATCTAAGAAAAGGTATAGTATGGACTGTGATGATACATTAAAGACATGTATACCCTTGGGAACACTTGAGAAGAGGGCTAGTATGCATGCATTTTATTCTAGCTCTACTTTTAGGAGATATCATCTCCATCACTGCCATCATCATAGGAGGAGTGAGAAGGAGTATTTACTAGAGGAATTTAAGAAAGTCAAGCCTCTTAATTTTGATGGAGAGATGAAAAAATTAGAAGATTCAAAAGCATGGCTACCTAGAATGAGAATTTTTTTCATACTTAATGAATTCTCAGAGAATATCAAAGCCAATATATCTACTTTAAATCTCAAAGGAAAAGCAGATATCTAGTGGGAAAATGTCAAACATGTCAAGGGCATCAGGGAAGAGAAGATGACTTGGGAATGATATGAAAGACTCTTCAAAAAGAAGTACCTGTCCGAGAGGTATTATGGAAGAAGGAATAAGGATTTTTATGAGTCAAGATGGGTTCCATGTCAGATGAATAATATACAGCCATAGTTCTAGAGCTACTAAGATATGTGCCAGATCTAAAGGATGAGAAAGCAAAGATCCAAAGGTTAATCAGTGGATTTCCATTGTCATTCAAATACCAAATTGACTTTAATGAACCTCAGTCATTGGAGGAAGCCATTAGAAAGTTGAATTATTTCTATGAATAATAAAAGCGCATGCCTGAGTTCAAGTGTGACTGAAAGGGTAGCAAGAAAACCATAGGAAAATGGCTGAAGAAGTGAGGAAGATCTCAGGATGCAAGTGAAAAGGAAAATATGGATCTTCATAAGAAGTTCAATGTAGATGAGAGAGGATGTGGGTCTTAGTGTGGAGTAATAGAATAAAGGCAGTGGTAGAGAACCATTAAAGTTTTGGACTTGGGGTAGAGACCATCACAAGAAATATTTTCCATCGTATCAGTGTGGCAGGCCACATATATACATTGTTCAAGAGGCGCAGATAGTTTGGGATGTAGCTCAGAGCATTCCTATGATCTATGCAACAATTTATAATAGGTAGGCTGACCACCATACATCCATCATTGAGATGGAAGGTAAGCTTTGTAATCAAGTTGTTTCTATTTTGATTGATCCATTATCAAATAATAGCTATATTAGTCTTGAAATGGTGGATCAATGTTGTTTGAACAAGGAAGTGCGTTCATAATCTTGGTTGGTGTAGTTGGATACAAGGAACAAGAGAAGAGTTCACCATTGGGTGAAGTCTTGTACATTCGAGCTTAATGGCATGCCTACAACAACAAACCTGAATTTGCTTCCTTTGGGTGCATATAACATGCTATTGGGCATGGATTGGATATTTATTCACATGACCAGGGTAGATTGATATGAGAAGGCTATTGAGTGCCTAAATGAGGTTAGAGAAAAGAGAGCCTTACATGGAAAGCAAAAGCCTACAACAGTGACGATGGTTACAACCATGCAAGCTAAGAGGAACTGCAAAAAATGATGTTTATTGTTTGCAATATATATCTCCAGTGAAAAAGGTTTGGATGATGAGGATGGTGATGTCCTGAGGAGGTATCCTATCTTATAATAGTTTTAGGATGTATTTCCTATGGAGATTTTAGAGCTGCCTCCTCATAGGGTAGTGGATTTCTCTATTGAGTTGATGCCTAGAGCAACACCAATATCTAAGGAACCATACAAGATGACCACTCCTGATTTGGTGGAACGGAATTTGTAGCTTAAATAAATGCTTGATAAGGGATACATAAGGCCAAGTGTATCTCCTTGGGAAGCACCAGTTTTCTTTGTAAAGAAGACAAACAATACTCTTATACTATGCATTCATTACAACCATCTAAACAAGGCGACCATCATGAACATGTATCCATTTCCTCACATTGATGATATATTTGATTAGCTAAATGGAGTTGTAGTATTTTCAAATATTAATCTAAGATCATGATATCATGAGGTGCACATCAAAGAAGATGACATCTATAACACTTCATTTCATACAAGTTATGGGCACTATGATTTTGTGGTGGTTCCTTTCGGTCTTATCAATTCTCCAACCACCTTCATGTGTATGATGAATAATGTGATGTGCCCTTACTTAGATAAGTTTGTGATAGTATTTGTTGACGATATATTGGTATGTTCAAAGAATGAGGAAGAGCATGCATAACATCTGGAAATAGTATTGAGATTGTGAGAGAGCATAAGTTGTATGCCAAGATCAACAAGTGTATCTTCTTTGAGTCCCAGATTCATTACTTGGGACATATTGTTTCCAAGGAGGGGATACAAGTGGATCAAAAAAATATTAAGGCTATCATGGAGTGGCCAGCTCCAAAGAATGTGAATGTGGTCATATCATTCATGGGAACAATAGGTTATTATAGGAGGTTACTTAGGAACTTCTCCAAAATTGTCCATCCTATCACATATTTGCAGAGGAAAGGAAAGAAGTTTGAATGAATTGCTAAGTGTGCATGAAACTTTGATCAGTTGAAGAAAATGCTTACTAATGCTCTAGTTTTGAGGATTACAGATCCCGGTAAGACCACTGTGGTTTGTACATATTCCTGCAAGGAAGGACTTGGTGGAGTCTTAATTTAGGAAGCATAGGTTGTTTGCTACGAATAATGAAAGCTGAATGAGCATGACCAGAATTATGTGACTCATGATCTTCAGTTGGTAGCTATAATTCATGAATTGAATACGTGGATACATTATCTCCTTGGAAGGAAGTTCATTTTGATGAGTGACCATAGACTAAGGTACCAAATGTCTCACCAACCCAATTTGAAGGGAAGCCAAGCTAGATGGTTGGCTACTCTCAGTGAGTTTTACTTTGAAACAAGGTATATCAAAGACAATGAGAACCATGTTTCAGCTGAACTCAGTAGGAGAGTACAGGTGAATTATATTTCAGTCACGAGCTCTTACGGGACAAATGTGAAAGAGTGGATCTTACATGCAGGGAAACATGATGAGAGGTACCAACAACAGAAACAAGGATTGCAACAACAAGGTAAGGGCGATAAGGATGAGGAGTATCACCTCGCAACATATGGATTGGTTATATTCAAGAGAACAATCTATGTTCTTGATAATAGTGAATTAAAAAAGCTCATTTTGAGAGAGTTCTGTGTCAAGCCATATTCAGGCCATCTAGGATAGCAGAAGAATTTGACAACCATTAAAAATTTCTACTATTGGCCTAATTTGAAGAAAGAGGTGATTGAGTTTGTTGCTAAGTGCTTGGACTATCAACAGGTTAAAGCTGATTGTAAGCATCCAGTTGGTATAATGTAGCCTATTCCCATAGAGTTTCCTCTGTATTAAGCTTTCCTTGCTTTTCTATTGTATGCAAGTTTTCATTTACCCCCTTTTACATGCTTACCAAGGTAAACATGAGTATAGATTTAATATGCATGAACCAACTTCCAAGATGAAATTACGGAAATGGCGTTCACTTGTACATAATTGACTGTAAACACCCTAAGGCACATGATCACACTGTTATCAACCTCACTTCCCCAGTGATCATTTTTTCTTAGCTTATACCACTCCTTAACCTAGATTATTCCTCAAATACATGAATATAGGCCTATTAGTGTGGAAAGAGGCCTCTAGCCACACAGATAACCCATCCTCAATGTGACTGTGTCTAAAGTCTTCTAGTTCTGACAGTGCAACAAAAGACCTTGTTCCATAAATTTAGGGTTAGTATTCAAGCAAACTAGCCAAAATTTCCCATTAATCTATCAATAATATGTATAAGTATTCATGCTCCATTCCTAAGCTATTTTGTGGCTCATGCTTGCCTAACACATATTATTCATTTATACAAACAATTTGTGACTATAGTACATGTAGGCCATGAATTCATAGTTTGTACAATGTTTTCATTAGTTTCATCAAATGTTCATTAAGAAGTCTTGCACCCCTATCATAATAGTTGCAATAAAACACAAATTATATCATGCATTCAAATAAATGATCTAATAGCCTATGACACCATGAAATAGATCAATAATAGTATCACTTCATATAACAAGAGAAACACTTTGTATGTAACATACACTTAATCAATAATGGAGACATGAGAAAACCAGTGATATAATCAACACATTCAATAAAAAATTGTGCTCATTGATATTCATTAAAGAATAACACATATTAATATATGCATATTACCAACCAAGTTATGGACTTCCATGTTCCACTTGACTATATATTGGGATATGTTAGAGTCGGTCTTTTCATCCCTTCGTCAGCGATCAAAATCTCTTTTGTTGCATTTCATTTTTAGGTGTCTCATTCAGTCCAGTCATTTGCATTCCATTAGGAGCATCGATTTTCTGATGGAACGGTCTTGTCACTCATCTCCCTCATGTCATGTATCTGCTGGTCCGTGTCTATACATCAAAATCAATTTTAAAGTCATTCATAGTCCTATTTGGTCTCTTGGTCAGCAAAAGGGTCATTTTAGTCATTAGGTCTAGGGTTTCGTCTTCAAAAAGTCTAATAATGTCCACAAGCACATGAGGGAGGTTCAAAATTAGTTTTCGTTGCAAAATTTCATCGTCAATATGTTTGATCATGATTCTTCTTCAAAACTCTATTTTGAAGAAGAAATCATCAAACTTATTGTTTGTAATAAATATGTAATTTTTAAAGTTTTTCAGTCATGATGTACTTCAGGCGCAGCCCTGGTCATCCTTTGCCGAAATTACATGCCAATAATCCCTGCAAAAATAGACAGAGTTTCATCATTCAGCCAAAAATCAAAGTGGAAGCAAAAACAGAGTTATGTGAAAGTGCCAAAGTCTGCAACATTACAAAAGTGGGTTTGCCAAATGAAGAATCAAAGTCCATGCCATAAGAGATATTCTTGTGCTTCAATAGTTCATTTAAACGCAAGACAACAAAGAAAACCAAAGCTAAACGATTTGGGTGAATGAGTGTGAAGTTTGGGTAAAACATTGCTGTAAGTTTCCGGTGCGACACATTGGACGGGAGGCGCGATGCATTGGTGTGGCGCGATGCACTAGGCCTCAGAACTCAGTGTATTTTTGCATAGGCGTGACACATTGGTGAGGCGTGGGGCATTGGGCTGGGTGCATGGCGCACACAACTAGATAGCCCGAAAACTTCCAGAATCCCTCCAATCGCCCAAAAATGCATGGATTCACACTATTCCAAGTAGTTTGACCCTTTTTCATTGCTCTTTGTCCAATTTTGATGATTGTTTGATGGTGTGTGTTTCATGGTGAGTGTGTAAAGAGATCCAACCCTACCATTTGAAGTTCCTCAAACAAAGTTGCTGCCTAGGGTTTTGATTCACTGTTTTTCCACCAAGTTTATTCCCTTAACACATTTTTCCATTGATTCCCTTATTCCCTAAGTTCCTCTACCCCATAAATCCACTAATCCCCTATCCCAAGTTTCCATTTTTCCCAAATCCTAACCATAAATCCCCAAACCCTAATTTTTGTCCCAAGAGCTTCATATCACCATTCAGTTGATCAGTTGAGTGTACCATCATTCAAAGGATTGGCATCATCATGTCAGGTTCCAATGGGTCATTTTACACCTTATTCATGCTTCAGTTGCACCTAGGCAAGGTTCATTTCCCTCTCCTAGGGTTTTGAAGTTAATTTCTCTTGGATGGTCAAATCATGAGAAAACCTTGTATTTTGATGTTCATACACCTTCCCCTATCCTTAATTTACCTTATTAAACACTTCCCATCACTGAGATCCCCTGAATTCCTCATTTTTGCACAAACCCTAGTTTCTTGCTACAACTTGACAATTTTCTAGGCTAGGCCTGTGTCTTGCCCTTTCAGACCCCTTCCCCTCAATCAATATCTAAAATTCCACTTTCCCCTACTTTCTAACATCCCTCCCTACTTCCCAAAATTTTCTCAAGAATTTAGAAGCACCTTATCCCCTTCATTTCACTTCATTTCGACAAATCCCCTGTTCCACACATCGGGATAGGTTTTATTCCAATGATGTTTCTGAGCAAGGAAAGATGAATTTGGAAAAAATAAGAGAGAATTTTTTCCAAAATAGGCCAAGGAATAAAAACCTCCTTCACGTTTTACATAGGTGTCATGGTTTTAGAGAAATGTCAAAAATACAGTTGCCTCGGGCGAATTGATGCATCTCTGAAGTGACCTTGGGGAAAACAAGTTTTCTCCTCGCTTGGTTGGCCGAAGTACTTGCTTGATGTGTCAAATGATAACTATAGACAAATATATTTCTAATGAGCTATCATGAGTGCAATATGGAGTTGCGGAACGTCTTCAACAGTTGGCTGCAACAACACTCTGCCTTGAGGCAGCCTCATTTGACACATTTTGACCAGTCTTGGGAGATTTGCGTTTTGGCAGGGCAAATGAACTCCAAATTGAAAATTCCAGTTGGGTTGGAAAGTAGACTCAAATAAATTTCCAACGAGCTATCCTGTATCCAATTTTGACACTAGGAAGCCCCTCAAAGCTGGTCTGCAAAAAGGCGCTACACATAGAAAGTTTTAACACAGGGTTTGTTTCTCTATGCGCCGCACCACGTGGCACTTGCTTTTTCTAGGAGCCTCCAAAGCACAAAAACTTTGCATTTATGGATTTTTCATGAAAATTTATGCTTTCCTATCTATGGCCAAAAAATTTGGGCAGGTTTTGAGCCATCAAAAGGTCAAAAAATACTCAAAAAATGACCTCACTACCCCTATTTTGACACATAGGAAGTAGTCTTGGGAGATTGGATATTTGGAGGTGAAAATGGACACCCAATCCAGAAATTTTACTTGGGTTGGAAAGTAGACAGGTAGGGATTTCCAATGAGCTATCATGAGCTCAATTTGGACTTCGGGAAGGGCCTCAAAATCAGCTCCAAAGTTGTACTACGCATAGAGATTTTGGGCACGACGCATAGAGAGTTTTGGCCTATTTTTCACTCTTTAGCTCAAAATTTCGGCCAGTTTTGACTAGTTTCACTTTTTGATGTTACTCTTGATCCAACTTGATGTAATTTCATGACCATGATGTAATTTTGGCACATTTTTACTTGTTTTAGTAGATTCATTCACTAAAAAGTGAAAAGATAGTGAATGAATCAGTTTCCTTTCATATAGAGGCAAGTTGTTTTATTGCCTATTTTTCAGTTCCTTGTTTAGATATGGTTGAAACAGCTCTTAGAATGATGAGCTCGACCCCTATAGGCATGGGAAAGGGTAAGTCTTGTCTATATCATGTAATTTCTCAGTTATTTTTAGGGTTGGACACTTGGGATTGCTTGGCACTTCATTATACACTTGATTTCTGCATTTTTGGCAAAGGAAAGACCAGGGTTTTGCAGGACTTGTTGGGATCCTTGTGGCTCTGTGTTTTGATGGTGTTTTTCTTCATGAAATTTTTGTTCTTTGATGTTTTATGTATGCCATTTCCCTTCTCTTTGCTTTTGAAACTAAACAAATTGAGTGACAAAGGTAGAATTCATTAGCTTATGGTGCTTTGCCTTAAACTTTGTTTAGTTTTACATATTTTCATCTGTTTGGAGAGGATTCTTGCAGCCTCTTGCCCTCTTCAGCTCCTCAGTGGTTTTTCTATCCATTCATTTCATCTAAAGCATCAAAACTACTGCCTACCTTTCCCCAACTGGAACTCTGCAAAAATTTGGCCTCATCTCCCGACCCAAATTTGCCTTTCCCTTTTTCCAACAAAACCCCCAAAAAATCAAGTCAAATCCTTGCACTTCATACCTAGCCTAAATTAGTTGTTACTTCATTCATCTCAAGCCCCATCAATTATCCTTTGCTGAGATTGACCGAGAGAGCCCTCTCCTGTCCTCATAGGGCTAGCTACGAGGCTGAGCGTGGTTTGATGTGGACCTAGAAGCTTATCTTTTCAGCCTGAGGTAAATCTAGGCCCTAACATAGTGGCAACCATACTGGGGAAGAAAGTTTATTTTCATTGTTTGGCTTTGTAGACTACAGACGAAGCCTGAAGTTAGCCAGGTAGCCTTCAAAACGCTCTTTCTTTGCATTAGCGAAAGTAGATGAAAGTTGATTCAATCAATCTCCGGTCTAGTTTATAAACTAAACATCTGATCTAAAATAATCACCCCAGTACATGTATCAAGTTCAGATCTGATGGTTGATGGTGGACAACGATTAGACATAAGAAGACTGAAATTATTCACCTGGTGAGTCCTATAAAGACTCCACTGTAGAAATTTAAATAATATAACACTTATTCACAGAGATTATCTTGATTATACACTATTTCTGGAATGCATGCATAATACATAACCTCCTCTACCATTGATCATCAATTTGCGGAATTAAAAAACTAATCGCATGCGCACATTGAAACATCAATCACACATATCAACATGGTATGTAATGGGGAAAGCATAGAGTTGAAAACCCCCAACTATCTGTATATTATAATGATAGAGAACATGTAACAATACATAGTACAATACTCCTCACAAGTACTCAGTACTATCTCCACATGCTACACACAAACTAGCTCATATCTGAACAAGCCACGGGTTCAAATCTCCTCCACTGTTTTCCTGTCTCTACTGCACAATCCAAGTTAAGAATAGGTCAGATCCAAGTTCTAAATCCCTTGGCTTGTACTGCACAATCCTCATTGGAAATCTGAATCAATTATTGTGCAAATATCATGCAGAGCTATAGTCATAACTGATAGTAGTCTCACCCTTTCACCCACCTCTAACACTTGTCTCCACTGAATTGTCCATGCACTGAGTTAACTGAAGTATTCTTTAGTTGATTTATGAGTTAATAATTAGTGAATTAATTAATAATTAATTCACATCACTCATCACTAGTGTATTTGGCGCTGCATGAGTGGTCTCTTCCACTCCATGAACTTCATCTTGGGGCTGATCCAGATCCTGAAGCTCATCCTTAGGAACTAATAGCTCCTCATCTGCATGCAAGTGTGGCTCCCTCTCAAGCGAACACTTCATGGATTTCTCCTCCTGAAATTTGATATCCAGTCGCACAACAGTCTTGCGACTATCTGGCAAATACACATGATAGTTGTGGGGCGTATTAGTGTACCCCACCAATATCCCAACCTCTGTGGTCGGCTCCAGCTTCTTCCTGGCATCCTTCGTCACATGCATGTAAATAGGAGAACCAAAAATCCTCAAATGGGAAATATCATGCCTCTTACCAGAATAAGCCTCCTCGGGTGTACTCATGCCAAGTATATTGTGAGGACAATGGTTCCGCACAAATATTGCAGTATTGCAAGCCTCCACCCACAAGTGAAGGGGTAGGCCCTAATCATGCAACATCGCCCGTGCAGCACCCATGATCGTTCTGTTCTTCCGCTCAACAACCCCATTCTGCTGTGGGTTATAGGGAGCTATGACCTCTCTTCGAATCCCTTATGTGCTGCAGAAGTCCTTGAACTCGCCGAAGATGAATTCACCACTATTGTCACTCCTAAGAGCCTTCACCTTCTTCCCTGATTCCTTCTCGACTAGTGCTTTGAACTCACAGAACTTTGAGTATGTCTCGCTCTTCTTATAAATGAAGAAGATCCAACACATTCGAGAGAAATCATCAACAAAGATCACATAGTACTTGTGCTTTGCTGTCGAATCTACTGAGAAAGGTCCACACACGTCTGTGTGAATTCTCTCAAGGATCGTTGTGGCACAAATATCCTTCTCGTGAAAGGTGGCCTTCACAAATTTTCCCAAAGTACACCCCTTGCACTGATTTGACTGCGCAAGAGTGCCTTTAGGAAGCCCAGTAGAAATCTGCTGCAGTATCTTCAAAGCTCCATGGTGAAGGTAGCCCAATCTCCGGTGCCATAGCTCGCCATCATCCCGACTCACCACTCCTTCTACCTTGCATGCAATTGCATCACAACCATCTACATGCAATTGATAGGTTCTTGACTCGAACCCCTATCTTCCGGGTTTCTCCAGTTGTCTTACTGCGCAGGAAAACCTTTCCCTCGCTGAAGACAACATCATATCCCTTGTCTTCTAACATTAGAACAGAGATAAGATTCTTCTTCAATCCTGGAACATGCATCACTTCCTTCAATACGAAGGGTTTACTAGACTCCCTCTCAAAGGAAATGTTACCGATACCGGTCGCATTGTATCTACCATCATCGCCCATCTCGATGTGCACTCCAAGATCTTTCTCATCCAGATCAGAAAACAAATCTCGATCTCCTGTCATGTGAAAAGACGTGCCACTATCCAAGAACCATACTGATCCCATCACACTTGATACCAAACATGCGATCAGTGAAAAATACAGCTTAAACTACGAGGCTAAGGCCTCTCCTGCTACAGATCCAACAACTTGTTTATTTTTCTTCTTCTGCGGACAATTTGTGACATAATGTCTGTGCTGGTGACAGTGAAAGCACTTCAACTTGGAAATGTCCTAGTTCTTGCATTTCACACCGGAATGAGAAGCTTTCTTGTTCTTCCCCTTCTTTGCTTTGGCAGCCAAAGCGCAATTTTCTTCATCAGATGCCTTTGATGAAGATCCATCCCTGGTATTCTGCCTAATCTCCTCTTGCACAAGATCAGACCAAAGTCTCTCCTATCCTGGCAATTTCTCTCGACCATTGACAGAGTCCTGATAGGAATGCCAACTCTTCGGAAGACCAAAGAGAGCTAAGCTCACCAAGTCCTCATCATCGACAGTCACCCCCACACTTCCCAGCTCATCCCGACATTGGGTGAACTTTGTGAGATACTTGGGCATACTGTCTCCTTTCTCATACTTAATGTTTCTGAGTTTATCCTTGAGCACCAACTTCCTCTGGTCACTCTTGCTTTGGAATAAATATTTCAACGCTTTCCACATCAAGTATGGAGAATCCTTTCCATGCAGGCTGGATACAATGTGATCCTTCACGCCCTCCAACAGAATCCTTCGATACTTTGTTGTCTTCTTTTGCCAAGACTCAACTTGAGCAGAATCAGTAGGCTTTGGGACTTTAGCATCTATGAACTCCTTCAACCCATTGTCATCTAACACTGCCTCCATCATGTCTTTCCATGCAATATAATTCGAGCTGCCTTCAAGGGCATACTCCAATTGTAATCCGTTGAAAAACACGACACCAAGAAAACATTGCTGCAAATTCGAATTCCACCAGCTCAAAACTCAACCACTTCTGATCTAAAATTTGCGAGAGAAAAGTATTTTCTTGTACAGAGATTGACTATATGGGCATTTACCGGATATCTCACCTTCCAAAAGAAGGATGAATCCAGAGGCTACCTGGCCCGATTACAGACTCTGCCTGAAGAAATAAAATGTAATCACTTTTTGAATAATAGATTTGATGATCAACTTTGCTCTGATACCATGTAGAAATTTGAATAATATAACACTTATTCACAGAGATTATCTTGATTATACACTATTTGCGGAATGCATGCATAATACACAACCTCCTCTACCATTGATCATCAATTTGCGAAATTAAAAAAACAATCTCATGCACACATTGAAACATCAATCCACATATCAACACAGTATGTAATGGGGAAAGCATACAGCTGAAAACCCCCAACTATCTGTATATTATAATGATAGAGAACATGTAACAATACATAGTACAATACTCCTCACAAGTACTCAATACTATCTCCACATGCTACACACAAACTAGCTCAGATCTGAACAAGCCACGGGTTCAAATCTCCTCCACTGTTTGCCTGCCTCTATTGCGCAATCCAAGTTAGGAATAGGTCAGATCCAAGTTTGAAATCCCTTGGCTTGTACTGCACAATCCTCATTGGAAATCTCAATCAATGATTGTGAAAATCTCATGCACAGCTATAATCACAACTGATAGTAGTCTCACCCTTTCACCCACCTCTAACACTTGTCTCCACTGAACTGTCCATGCATTGAGTTAACTGAAGTATTCTTTAGTTGATTTATGAGTTAATAATTAGTGAATTAATTAATAATTAATTCACATCACTCATCACTAGTGTATTTGTCAGTTAGACTAAATACAACTAGTTCAACTAAGTCAAATTGAACACAACTCCATCAACTCCTCAATCAACTCCACCAAACTCAATCACTTGAGGTCTAACTGAAGTCCATCATGCAATAGCTCAACTAACCCATAGGAAAAGCGTATTTCCTTCTGGCAGTTGCATGTGCCACATCCGTAGCTCGAACTAAAGTGCTGCAAGAGGATGAGATAATGTTTATAGTCCAAATATTCTTAAGAGCTAATAATATTCGACTGCTCTATCTTTTGACTGGCAGTCTAAAAATAGACTCCGCCCATATGTCTAAAAATAGAGGTCCATTTTTACCAAAATGACCAATCATCCATAAATAACATCCTGCAACTCATAGACCATGATCCATATGTCTAAAAATAGACTTTGCGACAAAAATAGCCTGCGGGCCCACTTAGTGAAGGCGACTTCTTTTCACTAAGCTCCATAATCTTGTTGCATTTTCAACACAGATCATTTTTCACACTTTGTGGATTGTAATAATAGTACCTTGAGAACCATTAACATTATTGGTGGTCTCTCTTGCGCTTGTTAACGATTTACATCATTGGCCGGTAATCAAGTGATTTTTTAGTATGCTCAACTTCAACACATTTATTTGCATATTAGAAATTGTACCATGGTTAGGTTGGGATTCAAGATCCTGGGCTTAGATTATACAAGTCCAGGTTGTGTGGATTGATTCATACATGACTCTTTTAATTGGATGGTGATGACCATACCTGAGTCTCTTTTGTGGTCTTTTTGATTGGGTGGTTGCGTCCATACCACAAACCATTTATATTTATCTTTTGGATGGCTGTGTCCATGCCTTATGAACATGTATTTCCTTTCACTATGTACTCATGTATCAGAGATATCATTTGTGCTTGCGTCTACAGGTTCTCTGCGAGGACATTCTGTTTCGGTTATGGATTCGTAAAGCATTTCACCCCTACCACTCTCTCGGCCTTCATGCTTCAGGGGCATGTGTTACACAATAATTTGTCACCGACTCTGCATTCCTTAATCCTGGATACTGCTGGTCCATGTTACTGACATCTTTGTTGTGTCATGTTGCTAATTATGTGTCGTTACCTTCCTTACAATCTCAGGAAGAATGTCTCAATTCATTATCCCTGAAGAAGACTCCTTTTTGCTTAAGTTTCTGGGTCGTCGTGGGTCAGAAGTTGTCTCTCTTGTGAAGATGGTCAAGTTAACACTAGCCCTAGCGAAGTCTTCACTCTATCCCTATGTTGCACCCCCGATGAGCCAGATTTGGCAAGTTTTTTAACAACTCGTCGAATCTTAGAGATGAAGTTGCTTCATGAGTGGTCCTAGGGCTGGTTGTTGGGTCAGTTGAGCTCGCCTCTCTCCTCTGGGATATTTTTTCCACCTTTTGTGCAACCTCCCTAAGAGATAAGCTCTTCATTCCATCTCTTATGGGACCTCTCCCTCCTATAAATATCTCCTCCATGAATGATATCAGCTAACTTGGATGTAATTGGAAGAGAGCTAGATGTAATTTGGTAGCTTCAGGTTTCTAAGAGAGGAGTAGAGGTAGAGAGTGTTATTGGAGTGTGGAAGTAGCCTCACATGTATTTCGGTTTGAGAGATGTTTGAGTAGAGTTGGCTTGAGAACTTTCTAGCATCAATCCTTTTGGAAGAAAGAGAGAGTCATATGTTCCCTTGGGAGACAGTTCACTAGTAAATGCTTATGGAGACATGTTGACAGGACCCTTCGATGAGACTTATGATGTCAAGGCTCGGTTGTAAGTTGTACTTTGATTTATATTAATACAATTCAATAACTTGTTTCCTAAATCATGTGTTAAATCATATGCCGATAGCTTGAGGTTCCTTGACTCTTCAAGTAGATTGCTTGGTCGTTTTATATTGCATTTGTGGTGTTTCTCTACATGTTGTTTTCAAATCTAAATGACTAGAAGAACAAGAGCTAAAGCAACACGACGAGGACTTCATCGAATGTCAAACTGAAGGTAGGCCTTCATAACACCAAATTTCTAAGGAAATTTGCTTTGGTATTGTCTTTGCAGTGACTAGACCCACTCTAGGGATAGAGGGGTTGCTTGTGAAACTTACCTGTTTCATATGCAAAGATCATCACAAGAGAGATTTTCCACATAATCATGGTGGTGTTGATGGTGCTGGATCTGCCAACATGTCAGGGGATTTACCTGGCAAGAAGTCCTAATTAGACCTCATACCGTTTAGTGTAGGAATCCAAGCTGTGGGTTGTATGGAAATGCCTTGACCACGATTTTTCACAGAGGCAAGTAAGATGTCCCTCTTGGTAGCTAGGGTGTGACAACTGCATTAAGTCAAGGAAGGTGCATGAAAGGTTCTAACACAATGAGGGTGAAGTGAGTGTGCCCCTTGGAAACCTATAATAGTACGTGACTTGGAAGGGAACACATGAGCGAAGATGCATCACAATCTGGAAAGAAAGTTAGCAAGCAATCCAAAGTGATGGTTAAAAAAACAACACATTTTAGAAATATTCATACATACTTACATAGAATAGTCCATACATTCATGCATAAGAAAACAAATGCATATATCATTTAGAGTAAACTAGATAGCATATAATACAATACAACACATGCATGAAACGTGTTGGCTTTGTTATATTAAGAAGTGTAAGTTCCAGTCGTACAAAACATCCATGTCCAACCACTAGTTCCGACATTAGAAAGTTACAGCCACGACTGCTTGCTCCTCCAAAGAGATGTACTAGCTCTGCGCAGTGGAGAAACCAAGGCTCGTTACAATATTGTCCAAGCTTTCTCTAAGATAGTCCTATCAGAAGCTTGGCTAACCAAAAGCCTTTACAATGAGTTATGAGGTTCTATTTTTAAAAAAGGGTGGCATGACCCTTGACATTCCCCTTTGTGACAGATCATCTACCCTCATGACTCTTCATCTACTCTATGACTATTACATCCAACTATCGACACTTGAACTTCCACTTGACAAGATGTTACATTACAATGCACATGTGCCCAAGTGAGACAAAATGGCTTCAGAAAGCCATGCAAGACATCACTAAGACTCGGTCCGTTATGATGAGACCCACTCTTTGACATGCTTATGATGGTGAAGGTGGTGAGCTGATGCCAAGCTTGGTTGTTTGTGATGGTGTGCATGCACTCCATGGTGTCATCTTGCTGAAGTGAACTCTTGCCTCCATTGCATATGAGTGCAATGGTATGGCTCCTCCATCCAACTTGTTTGCTATCATGCGTATGGTATTCTTGGGTGCGGTTGAACTAACAACACACTAATGCATAGTGTCTGTGCTAATCTTCCAGTGTGTGCTGGTGGTCATGCACATCAATTGTCAGCTACATGTTTAGCTTTAGACAAACCTGCTTCTTTTCTTTGCCTCGGTGAGTGTGCTGAATGGGTGGGGTCGCATGAGTGCACATAGTGACATGCATACTACT
>APFE031457496.1:51021-74296 GCA_000404065.3 Pinus taeda | reverse complement strand
ATTAATAATTAATTCACATCACTCATCACTAGTGTATTTGTCAGTTAGACTAAATACAACTAGTTCAACTAAGTCAAATTGAACACAACTCCATCAACTCCTCAATCAACTCCACCAAACTCAATCACTTGAGGTCTAACTGAAGTCCATCATGCAATAGCTCAACTAACCCATAGGAAAAGCGTATTTCCTTCTGGCAGTTGCATGTGCCACATCCGTAGCTCGAACTAAAGTGCTGCAAGAGGATGAGATAATGTTTATAGTCCAAATATTCTTAAGAGCTAATAATATTCGACTGCTCTATCTTTTGACTGGCAGTCTAAAAATAGACTCCGCCCATATGTCTAAAAATAGAGGTCCATCTATTTTTACCAACATGACCAATCATCCATAAATAGCATCCTAAACAACTCATAGACCATGATCCATATGTCTAAAAATAGACACAGTCTAAAAATAGACTTTGCGCCAAAAATAGCCTGCGGGCCCACTTAGTGAAGGCGACTTCTTTTCACTAAGCTCCATCATCTTGTTGCATTTTCAACATCCACTGGAAGACTAACTCTTTCTCTGAGAAAATGGAAGGATCTTACACAAAGTTCAGGTATCCAAAGTGGAATGGTATTCAGAATCTAGTTTGCTTTTTTGCAAATTACATCTTTGCTGTTCTTGAAGTTGTCTTGAAAGTTTTTCAGGATTTGTTGTATGATAAAGGTGATCAAAATCTTCACTCTACCTATTCAAAAAGTGTAAATACTGAGTTTCCCTTTGATCTTGGCCTCCTTACTTTTTCCACATCTTATGATGACTCTCTTCAGAGTGATGAGCCTAAAGAAAACAAAATTGATCCCATAGCTCTTGTATATACTCCTACACCTTTTATAGTACGAGATAGGTATAGACCTCTTGTTTTACCTTTTGTACTTCATTCTTTCCCTGCAAATTATTATCTATATTTACCAAGATTTGACGGTGAATTTAACAATGTCAATGCTGAGAAACATGTGCAGAATGTTGAGACTTTTCTAGACCTTTTTGAAGTTGATAACGAAGATGTTAGTATTAGGCTTTTTGCTCTTTCTTTGCAAGGAAAAGTCAAGAGTTGGTTCAAAGCCCTACCTGATGTAACCATCTCAGATTTCCAGCAGTTCGTCAAAGTTTTCCTCGACAGGTGGGTGATCGGACAAAACCCTTTCTTGATTATAGAAGAGTATAACCAGTTGAAAAGAATGCCAGGGGAGACAGTACAACAATTTTCTGCCAGATTTAACCAAGTTTATTGTTCAATGCCAGTTGAGATAAGGCCTTCTCCTAAATCCTCTCTCTTGCACTACCTGGGTGCGTTTGATCTGGAAATGGAGTTTCCGCTGAGAGAAAGAAATCTTGCAACACTTGAAGAGATGCAAAACAGTGCAGTAGATGTAGAGGCTCATTTGTTGATCCGAAGGGAAAAGTTGAAGGAAGAAGAGATGAAAAATATAGATCTGGAGGAATCGACATCTTTAGAAGTAAAGCTCGACATTTTGGTAAGTGCAGTAGAATAGATGATGCAAAGGATCACCACAAGGAATGATTATGATGTTCAATCCCATGGCTCACTGATTGAAGAAGAACAAGTTGCTGATCCAAAACATCTTCTTTCTGATCCCAGTTGTCATAGATCTGGTAATGATTGTTTTATAGATCATCTTGGAGAAGAGAGATCTATTGATATGACATGTATGCTTGATGATGTGTTTTATACTGATGATTTGCCTCAGTTTGATCAGTATGATGATGATTATGTTCTCCAAACAGAAGCTAATCTTGCAGATAAATCAACAGCTAGTTTGTGGAAGGAGGAAGTTCACTTTTAGCAACTTGAGTACAATGATCAACTGATGCATATAAGCTATGACAGTGATGAGGAAAGTGCAACAAATTTTGAAGTAAGTGAAGGATCTTTGCCTTTTTGTTTTGCTTCATTTCAGTTCATCAGAGACAACATTCATGCAAACAGAAATCAACTGTCGACAAGTCTTGATCTGGACCATCTTGCCGGCAATGAAAACCTTGTTCAAGACTTCTCATATTCAGATTTGCAGTCCCCAAATGCCATTGATTGTCATGTTGCAGACGAGGACATGGAAACTGGCACATATGATCAAATGATACAAGATGACTCCGTACCATTTTTTGAATCATTTCAGTGTTTGAAAGGTAAATTGCATAGTAAATCTTCAAATGAGCAGGCTATAGGAAATCAACAATCTCTCAGTTTTAATGTGGAGGATGAGACAGATAGCGAAATTCTTGAGCAAGTTGTTAATGAGAAATATTCCCCTGGAACGACTGATGAAATCATTTTGGAAACAAAACCCTCCCTAGCACCAGATTCACAGCCACCAAATGCAATTGAAGGTAAATTACAGATGAATGTGTGGAATCTGAAATACATGATCTAATGATGGAAGATGATTTTGTATCTTTTGTTTCGAAGAATTTCAGTTTATAAAGCAGAATCTTCGTAATATCTCTAAAGAAAAAGATGAACAACCAGTAGGATGTCATACAGTTTCAATGGATACATTGCAACAGTCTTTTCAAGTTTTTGATGATCCTATTGCTTGTGTGTTGGATGACGTTTGTTGCAAAAGTTCTTCTCCATTAGCTAACCACATGCCAGAAAAGAATGTTGATAAATTTTATTCAAAAGTCACCTTTATTGATAATCTCATATGACTGCAAACCTTGGTATGGGCTTTGTAATGAACAATCTGTTAAACAAGTCAATGAAGGAGACTTTTGTTCTGTTTGGAATCAACAACAAAATTTGGTTATCCACGAAATTCAGGATCCTTTTGATAGCCTGCTGCTGTCCCCAAAGAAACACAACACAAATGTGAGGAAAATATTAATATCCAGCTATGAAGATTACTTGGACCAGAGCAGTAATGTGTTAATGGAAATCAAAATCTATGTTTATGAAGATCCTTTCTCAGTATTCTTGAATTCATCTAGTCAACTCATGCTTCGCAAGTTTATCAGCAGTCAACTTGATTCCAAGTTTCCATGGGAGTTGCCTTTCGATTCTTCCCTTTTCCTACACATCAGAAAGCATTTGGGAAGAAATAAAATAGCAGCCAGGATACTTGCCTGGTTGCATTGGCTGTTCCATTTCACTTGGTCGGGTGGTGAAAAGAACAATTAGAGTAGGTTTGATGAATAAGCTCAAATATGAGCATCTTTCCAGTTTGTTAGTTATGTTTTAGTCATGTTTGATTTTATTATGGTTTTTAGTTTTAGCCTTGAGTCAGAGTCAGTCTGCATAATGTCAGTTTTTGTGTTGTGACTCCGTTGCCTAATGGATGAAGGCACTATCTGCTCTCCTAAAGATCTGCGGTTCTTGGCACCTCCAAGGAGCTACCATCCCCATTGGAGCCAATGTTAGAGTCAGTCTTTTCATCCCTCCGTCAGCGATCAAAATCTCTTTTGTTGCATTTCATTTTTAGGTGTCTCATTCAATCAAGTCATTTGCATTCCATTAGGAGCATTGATTTTCTGACGGAACGGTCTTGCCACTCATCTCCCTCATGTCATGTACCTACTGGTCCATGTCTATACATCAAAATCAATTTTAAAGTCATTCACAGTCCTATTTGGTCTCTTGGTCAGCAAAAGGGTCATTTTAGTCATTAGGTCTAGGGTTTCATCTTCAAAAAGTCTAATAATTTCCATAGGCACATGAGGGAGGTTCAAAATCAGTTTTCATTGCAAAATTTCATCGTCAATATGTTTGAACATGGTTCTTCTTCAAAACTCTATTTTGAAGAAGAAATCATCAAAACTCTGTTTTGAAGAAGAAATCATAAAATTTATGGTTTGTAATAAATATGTAATTTTTAAAGTTTTTCAGTCATGAGGTACTTCAGGCGTAGCCCTGGTCATTCTTTGCCGAAATTACATGCCAATCATCCCTGCAAAAATAGACAGAGTTTCATCATTCAACCAAAAATCAAAGTGGAAGCAAAAACAAAGTTATGTGAAAGTGCCAAAGTTTGCAACATTACAAAAGTGGGTTATCGAAATGAAGAATCAAAGTCCATGGCATAGGAGATATTCTTGTGCTTCAATAGTTCATTTACATGCAAGGGAGAAAAGAGAACAAAAGCTAAACAATTTGGGTGAATGAGTGTGAAGTTTGGGTAAAAAATTGCTGTAAGTTGCCGGCGCAACGCATTGGTGTGGCGCGATGCACTAGGCCTCAGAACTCAGTGTATTTTTGCACAGGCGCGGCGCATTGGGATGGGTGCACAACGGACACAACCAGATAGCTCTAAAACTTCCAGAAATCCATCCAATCGCCAAAAAATGCATGGATTCACACTATTCCAAGTAGGTTGACCCTTTGTCAGTGCTCTTTGTCCAAGTTTGATGATTGTTTGATGGTGTGCGTTTCATGGTGAGTGTTTAAAGAGATCAAACCCTACCATTTGAAATTCCTCAAACAAAGTTGCTGCCTAGGGTTTTGATTCACTGTTTTTCCACCAAGTTTATTCCCTTACCCCATTTTTCCATTGATTCCCTTATTCCCTAAGTTCCCCTACCCCCTAAATCCACTAATCCCCTATCCCAAGTTCCCATTTTTCCCAAATCCTAACCATAAATCCCCAAACCCTAATTGTTGTCCCAAGAGATTAATATCACCATTTAGCCGAGTGTACCATCATTCAGAGGATTGGCATCATCATGTCAAGTTCCAGTGGGTCATTTTACACCTTGTTCATGCTTCAGTTGCGCCTATGCAAGGTTCATTTCCCTCTCCTAGGGTTTTGAAGCTAATTTCTCTTGGATGGTCAAATCATGAGAAAAACTTGTATTCTGATGTTCATACACCTTCCCCTAAACTTAATGTACCTTATTAAACACTTCCCATCACTGAGATCGCCCGAATTCCTCATTTTTGCACAAACCCTAGTTTCTTGCTACAACTTGACAATTTTCTAGGCTAGCCCTGTGTCTTGCCCTTTTGGACCCCTTCCCCTCACTCAATCTCTAAAATTCCACTTTCCCCTACTTCCTAAAATCCCTCCCTACTTCCTAAATTATTCTCAATAATTTAGAAGCACCTTATCCCGTTCATTTCGACAAATCCCCTATTCCACACATTGGGATAGGTTTTATTCCAATGATGTTTTTGAGCAAGGAAAGATGAATTTGGAAACCATGAGAGATTTTTTTGTCCATAATAGGCAAAGTAATAAAACCTCCTTCACTTTTTACACGGGGGTCATGGTTTTAGAGAAATGTCAAAAATACAATTGCCTCGGGAGAATTGATGCACCTCTGAAGTGACCTTGGGAAAAACAAGTTTTCTCCTAGCTTGGTTGGCCACATAACTTTCTTGATGAGTCAAATGATAATTAGACACAAAGGTATTTCCAATGAACTATTATTATCTCAATTTTGAGTTGAGGAACATCTTCAAAAGTTGACTGCAACAGTACTATGCCTTGAGGCAGCCTCATTTGGCACATTTTGACCAGTGTTGGGAGATTTGATTTTTTACAAGAAAAATGAACTCTAAATTTCAAAATTATAGTTGTGTGGAAAATTATACTCAAATACCTTTCCAATGAGCTATGCTGCACCCAATTTGGACACCAGGAAGGACCTCAAAACGGGTCTGCAAAAAGGCGGTACGCATAGCAATTTTTAACACAGGGTTTTCTGCTCTATGCGCCGCGCCATGTGGCACTCGCTTTTGCTAGGAGCCTCCAAAGCACAAAAATTTGCATTTCTAGATTCTTCATGAAAAATTATTCTTGCCTATCTACTTCCAAGAAATTTGGGCAGTTTTTGAGCCCTCAAAAGGTCAAATAATACTCAAAAAATGACCTCACTGCCCCTATTTTGACACACAGGAAGTAGTATTGGGATATTGGATATTTGGAGGGACAAAGGGATACCAAATCTAGAAATTTTACTTGGGTTATAAGGTAGACATATAGTTCTTTCCAACGAGCTATCATGAGCTCAATTTGGACTTCGGTAAGAGCTTCAAAATCAGCTCCAAAGTTGTGCTACACATAGAGATTTTGGGCACGACGCATAGAGAGTTTTGGCCTATTTTTCACTCTTCAGCTCAGAATTTCGGCCAGTTTGGACTAGTTTCACTTTTTTATGTTACTCTTGATCTAACTTGATGTAATTTCATGACCATGATGTAATTTTGGCACATTTTTACTTGTTTTAGTAGATTCATTTACTAAAAAGTGAAAAGATAGTGAATGAATCAGTTTCCTTTCATATAGAGGCAAGTTGTTTTATTGCCTATTTTTCAGTTCCTTGTTTAGATATGGTTGAAACAACTCCTAGAATGATGAGCTCGACCCCTAGAGGCATGGGAAAAAGTTAGGCTTGTCTATATCATGTAATTTCTCAGTCATTTTTAGGGCTGGACACTTGGGATTGCTTGGCACTTCATTGTACATTTGATTTCTGCATTTTTGGCAAAGGAAAGACCAGGGTTTTGCAGGACTTGTTGGGATCCTTGTGGCTCTGTGTTTTGATGGTGTTTTTCTTCATGAAATTGTAAGTTCTTTGATGTTTTATGTATGCCATTTTCCTTCTCTTTGCTTCTGAAACTAAACAAATTGAGTGACAAAGGTAGAATTCATTAGCTTATGGTGCTCTACCTTAAACTTTGTTTAGTTTTACATATTTTCATCTGTTTGGAGAGGATTATTGCAGCCTCTTGCCCTATTCAGCTCCTAAATTTTGGATTACATGGGATAAAACAAAACATAAGCATATAGGTAATTTAGAAGAAAATAACCTCCACCCTCAAGCCATAGTGATTTCACCTAAGGCAAGGTCCATAAATCACCAAAACCAATACAAGATTTGATGCCTCAGAATTTAATCACCATACCTAGAGGATTTTTCATGTCCCTACCCACCTGTCAACGACGTATACAAAGAAAACGATCTCCAACCTCAACCCTTGGGATTTTCCTAAGACCACCTCACCTAGGATCCAAAATATATTGGTATCCAAATCTCAACTAAACATGGAACTAACTACATCATGGATATCGAAGAAATGGCATAATGCAAGGTTGTACATGTAAATCAATACAAACAAATCTCCATGCCATTGACAACAAAAATGATCAATAAAAAAATGCATGAACTATGCATTCAAATTCAAGCAAGATAATCAAACATGAACACTGTTACTTAGAAAAAATCCTCCTGCTAGATGCTCTTTTCTCTATTATTTTTCCACCCTTGCTAGATTTTGTTCAAACCTTCTTCTTGGTTTCCACTCAAATTCCTCTTGCATTGCTTTGTTTCCTTGCTTGTCTGTTGCTTTTGTCCAAGTGTTATAACTTCTCCAATTTGCTTTTATTTTCTTTTTCTTTTTTTCCTTGCATGCATATTCTTTTACTATTTTTATCCTTTTCTTGTCTCTTCCTCTTCCTCACCTACTAAAGTGGAATTTATTTCATTTTCCTTTATTTATTTTCATTTTTTCCTCATGTCCTTGCTGGCCTGTACTAATTAATTTTCCATTTATTGTCTTTTGCCTCTTTCCAATTCCAATTTCCATAGATAATAAATAATTAACCACAAGTGTATACCATTGTAATGTTTTTTTCCCTCATTAACCTTGGAATACATGTCCCATGAGATTGGTTTGATTTTTGTTTTTATAATGTCCATACATTATTTATTTACATGGAAAGCTAACCTGAGGCTATTACAAACCCCTCCCCCTAGGGGGAACACCATCATCGGTGTCTTATGATTCTTATGACAAGAAAAAACTGCTAAAGACATGACAAACGTACTGATTATTAGAGCTTTATAAACACAATTTGATACAATATTTACAATGACACGCACACACACACAACACACACACACAACACACACACACAACACACACACACACACACACACACAACACATTTTCTTCAACCATCAAATAAAGAAGGATATAATTCCAACATATAATCAACCATATCCCATGCAACTTCCTTGATCCCAAAGTGCTTCCTTGCTCTTTAACTTGATTTATTTCTAGAATCTGGAGTATGAGATTATTCTACTGCAAGATGCATTGAGGCTCTTGATGGAACTCTCCCTCTGGTTCTACTTGCAATACAAATCAATCAATCACATAATCATTATCATGTACATATCTTTTAAGCAAAGAAACATGAAAAACATCATGGATTTTCACCGATGGAGGCAAAGCAAGCCTATATGCCACTGGTATAATCCTTTCAAGGATTTCAAAGGGTCCACAATAATGAGGTGCCATATACAACCATATTTCTAGAGCTACTAAGATATGTTCCATTTCTCAAGGATGAGAAAGAAAAGATCCAAAGGTTCACCAATGCATTGCCATTATCATTTAAATACCAGATTAAGTTTGATGAGCCTTAGTCATTGGAGAAATCCATTAGAAAGTTGAAGCATTACTATGAACAATCAAAGTACAAGTCTGAGTTCAAGCATGGCTGGAAAGATGTGAGAAAACTAAAGGAAAATGGATGAAGAAGCATGGAATACATTAGGATGAAGGTGAGAAGGAAAATATGGCTCCTCATAAGAAGTTCAATGCAACTGAGAAAGGATGTGGGTCTTAGCCTATGGAGAAACATAGTAAATGTGGTATAAAAGTACCATTGAGGTGTTGGAATTGTGGTGAAGCCCATCGCAAGAAGTATTTTCCATTTTATCAGGGTGTTAGGCCTCAAATCTATAGTTCTTAGGAGGTTCAGATAGTTGGGGATGTAGCTCAAATATTTTCCCGATTTTTGTACCAATTGATAACAGGAAGGAAGAACACCAAACATCCATCATCGAGATGGAAGGTAAGATTTATTATCAGGTTGTTTCTATTTTGATTAATAAAATATCAAATTATAGCTATATTAGTCCCACACTAGTGGATCAATGTAATTTTGACGAGGAAGTGAATGCATAATCTTGGTTGGTGTAGTTGGCTACAAGGACCAAGAGAAGAGTTCACCATTGGGTGAACTCTTGTGTATTCGAGATTAATGGCATGCCTACAACAACAAACCTGAATTTTCTATCTTTGGATGCATATAGCATGATATTGGGCATGTATTGGCTATTTATTCATAAGACCAAGGTATATTTCTATGAGAAGTCCATTGAGTGCTTGGAGAAAAGATATTAGTGCATGGAAAGAAGAAGCCTACAACAATGAGGATTGTTAAAACCATGTAAGCTAAGAGTAGCCATAGAAAATGATGTTTATTGTTTGCAATACATATCTCAAGTGACAAAGGGTTGGACGAAGAGGATGGTGACATCTCGAGGAGGTATCCTATCTTATAACAGTTTCAGTATGTATTTCTTGTAGAGATTCTAGAGCTACCTCCTCGTAGGGAGGTTTATTTCTCTATTGAGTTGATGCCTGAAGCAATACCAACATCTAAGGCACCATATAGGAAGAGAAATTTTGAGCTAGTGGAGCTAAAGTTGTAGCTTAAAGATATTCTTGATAAGGGATACATAAGGCCAAGTGCATCTCCCTGGGGAGCACCAATTTTATTTGTAAAGAAGAAGGCTGATACTCTTAGATTGTGCATTAATTAGAGGCAACTAAACAAGGTTACCATCAAGAACATCTACCCATTGCCTTAGATTGATGATTATTTTGATCAACTGAAGGGAGTTGTAGTAGTTTCAAAGATTAATTTGAGATCAGGAAATCATCAGGTGTGCATAAAAGAGGAAGACATCTATAAGATTGCATTTTGTACAAGGTATGGGGCACTATGAGTTTGTAGTGGTTCCTTCCAGTCTTACCAATGCTCCAACCACCTTCATGTGTATGATGAATAATGTGTTTCACCCTTACCTGGATAATTTTGTGATAGTCTTTGTTGGTGATATATTGGTCTATTCAAAGAATGAGGAAGGGTATGCAAAGCATCTGATAGTAGTATTGAGATTATTGAGAGAGCATAAGTTGTATGGCAATCTCATCAAGTGTAGCTTCTTTCAGTATTAGATTCATTACTTGGGATATATTGTCTCCAAGGAGGGGATATCAATGGATCCAAAAAATATTAAGGCTATCATGGAGTGGCCAACTCCAAAGAATGTGAATGAGGTTAGATCATTCAAGGGACTAGTAGGTTATTATAGGAGGTTCATTAGGGACTTATCCAATATTGGCCATCCTATCACATATTTATAGAGGAAAGGAAAGATGCTTGAATGGACTACTAGAAAGTATCAATTTTAATTTTTTTCCTTTATCAAATGGAGGAAATTAAAAATTCCACATCAACATATAACTTGGAGGATTTAACTGAGGTAACATGGCTCTTTTTGCTAAGTTAAGAAAACTCAATTTGAGTTAATGAGTTGAAGTTCAATTTGCTTGAGCTGAATCCTAAAAACTAGGAGTTTAGCTCAATTAATTCGAATTAGGAACATGAAGTTCAATTGTTTGCAGTAATTATTAAATTTTAGGAGCCTACATTGAGTTAATTTTAGTGTAACGATTTAATTCAGTTAAACTAAGTTATGGATAGTTAAACTAGTTCTAACTTTTTTAAGAACTAGTGGAAGGTAAACTTGTGGAAGTGCAACTTCAACCACACTTAGTGATCATCTAGATAACGAATCAATCAGCCAAAATTAGCTCATGCATGCAAATATTTCAAGTTACACAGTTGAGATGGAGATTCCAAGGAAGTGTGCTATTGGTTGTAGACTATTCCAATGTGTATAGGTGGTGTATGCAGTAAGAGGAAGGACCTAGAGGAATTGCACAATCCAAATGAGGGAACTTCCTAATTAATAGAGGCCTATTTCCTCAAGTAACAACACAAGGAAATAAAGGAAATAAGAGCTTGGAGGGCTTGAAAATTAGCTAGGTTTTGGACAAAGTTATTCAGTTAAGCAAAGGGATAAACTATACACTTGCAGGGTGTGCTCAGACTTGAGAAAGCGTATGTATTTCATCTCTATTCTATGATTAATGCAATATAGACAGGAAGTGGTGTTGAGCAATTTCTTTCCCATAGATAAATCTTTGTGCATGTGTGATGTTTCTTTTTGCATGTCTATGGTTTGTGTTCTAAATTGTGAATTAACTTATGCAGATTAGTAGAGTAGCTTCGAGTCTTGTGATTTAGTAAATTTCATGAGTAATTTCAAATCTACACATTATTTTCTACATGGTATCAGAGCAGGAATCACAATAGAGTAGAAATTTTGAAGTTGTTATTGTAGGAGGATCAAATTTACAGGATTAGTTCTTCAGAGCTATAAGTATGACTTTCTATGGACTAAGAATCAAGTATGCCATTGAGGGAAGATCAAATTATGTTTCTTTGAATGACTACATGAAGGTAGTGCTGGAAGGGATTGAAGGAATTCATTGATAATGATATCCCGAAACCAGTAGCATCTAATGCTCAGGATCTAGCAGAATGAAAGAATTGTGTATCCAAGGTGAGGAGAATCATATTGGAGGGAGTATGAGACCATATTGTCTCAAATATCCATGGGAAAGAGACTCTATATGTAATGTGGCAAGCATTGACATATTTTTTCCATAATAGTAGTTACCACAGGAAGATAGTGCTCAAGGATAAACTTCAAAATATCAAGATGCAGAAGAACGAGACTATTCTGCAGTACCTAAGCAGGTTTACACAACGTCATACTTGGTCAAGTTGGTGTTAGGGTTGTAGAAGATAATTTGGTAAGTCTAGCCCTTCTAAGCCTTCCCAAAAGCTAGCACAACTACCAATATTTGGTGAATGGGAGGGAGAAACTACCAAATTGGGAATGCTTATGGTTCGACTTGGTATAGGTTGAAATAAGGGGGAATATCAAAGATGGGATCTCATCCAAAGAAGAGGAAGAGGAATTTGAATTAGTTAGCAAAGGAATGAAAGGAAAGGTAAAGAAGTCCCAAGTGAGGCTAATTCTGGCCAAGAGAGAAATAATAAATACTTGTCCAAAATCAAGTGTTTCAATTGTCATGAATTTAGACACTATGTCACGAAGTGTCCGCACAAGAAGGAAAGAAAGAAGGAGCCTACAGTAGAAATAACATGTGAAGCTTTGGATTCATAGTTCAAGATTAAATTTACTCTCATAGTATACATGGAAAGCACCACAATGGGGAGTGTGTGGTACTTGGACAGTGGTGCCTCGTTCCACATGACGGGGAATATAGAATTTTTTAGTGAATTAGAGGAGAAAGATCTCAATATGAACATTGATTTTGGAGATGAATGAAGGTAAAATACTACCAAGATTAGTACAATAACCTTTTAGAGGGAGTCAGGATCTCCTCTGAGACTCAAGGATGTCATATTCGTTCTAGAACTAAAGAAAAATATCATCTTTGTGACAGTGTTGGAAGACTATGGTTATGATGTGATCTTCAGCAAAGGGAAATAATTCCTGAGACACATAGCCATGGGGCAGGTGAAACAGATCAGTGCTTGAGTCAAGAAATTGTACACACTTGAGGTATAATATGCATGAAAATCATTGAGGAGAAAGGCAAGGGTTAGAGACATGGTGGTTGAGAGGGGGCATGTTAGACCTCTTAACATGCAGCCTCAGAAGGAGCCTCAGGAATTTGTGGAGCAACTACAAATGGAGAGGAAAAGAGGAGGGAAAATGGAGACATGTACTCAAGTAGAGACCTCCAGTAAAGGGAGAGTATGAGCCAAGTGGGAAGAGGGAGAAAATACAACCATACCTCCAGGTGTGATGTGGGGTGATGTGAATCCTTAGTCCAAGGGTTGCAGAAATTTGGGCAGGGTCCATTGAGGCATTATCCTCATGGATCACTACCTTGTTATGGGGCCCACAATATTCAGTAGCAGAAGGATCAATTTCATTCATATATCGAGGATTGCAAAGGAGTGTTAAAAACATAGTACGAGGCTTAGCAGCAGAGTAAACAGTAACACAATTTTCCTAGTAGATAGTTGAAAATACATTCGATTCATTTTGTTTATTTGGATGCTTCTCAGTTGCATATGTTGTAGTAGAAGCAACAATAGTGAGAGGGGTTGCATGAAGTACATTCCACAGGTGCAGGATAGGGGTGGTTGACAATCCCTTTCTTGCTGATAGGGAGTGTTGAAAATGCAACAGGAAAGTCTGAACTAACAACTTAGAGGAGTTAACTTAGGTGACATGGCCATTGTCACTTAGTTAAGAACACTCAATTCGAGTTAATGAGTTGAAGTTTAGTTTGCTTGAGTTGATTACTAAAAAATAGGAGTCTAGCTCAGCTAATTCGAGTTAGCGGCACGAAGTTCAATTGTTTGTAGCGATTCCTAAATTCTATGAGCCTAGATTGAGTTAATTTTAGTTGTAACAATTTAATTCAGTTAAATTGAGTTATGGTAAATTAAACTAGTTCTAATTGTTAGAAGAACTAGTAGAGGGTCAAGTTGTGGAAGTGTAACTTCAACCACACTCAGTGATCATTTAGATAACTAATTAAGCAACCTAAATTAGCTCATGCATGCAAATAATTTGAGTTACTTAGTTGAGATGGAGATTCTAAGGCAATGTACTATCAACTCTAGACTATTCTAATGTGTACATGTGGTGCATGCAGTCAGAGGAAACACCTAGAGGAATTTCACAATCTAGATGAGGGAATTTCCTAATTAATAGGGGCCTGATTCCTCAACGAACAATGCAAGGAAATAGGAGCTTGGAGGGCTTGAAAATTGGATAAGTGTTGGCAAAATTCAATTAGTCAAGCAAAGGTATAAACTATACACTTGCAGGGTGTGCTCAAGCTTGAGCATGCATATGTATTTCATCTCTATTGTTTGATTAACACAAAATAGATAGGAAGGGGTTTTGAGAATTTGCTTTCCCCTAGATAAATATATATGAATGTGTGATGTTTCCTTTTGCATGTCTATGATTTGTGTTCTAAATTATGAATTAACTTTCGTAGATCAGTAGAGTAGCTTTGAGTCTTGTGATTAGCGAATTTAATGAGAAATTTCAAATCTACACATGAATTTCTATACTTTGATCAGTTGAAGCAATTGATTATCAATGCTCCAGTTTTGATGATTCTAGATCCTGATAAGGAATTAATGGTTTGTATAGATGCCTGCAAGGAAGGACCTCGTGGAGTCCTAATGTAGGAAGGGTAGTGTTAGAATCGGTCTTGTCAGTCCTCCTCAGAGATCAAAACTCTTTTTGCATTTCACTTTTAGGTGCCTCGCTTGATTCACTCAATTGCATTCCACTAGGGTCATGCCATTGTTTAACGAAAGGGCGTGGTTTTCTCATTCCCCTCATGTTTGTATCTGTTGGCTTGTGACTGATCATTAAAGTCCATCAGAATTCATCAAACTCAATGTTTCAGTTATTTATAGTCATGGATGGTCTTTGGTTAGAAAAGAGTCTTGAGGAGTTAGTAGGTCTAGGGTTTTCAAATTGTTGTTCTCAAAGTGCTTCAATAATACATGCAGGCAAGAGGAAGGTTCAATAATTCACTCAAATGATGTTTCTGAGAAAGAAAAGATGGATTTTGGAAACATGAGAGATTTTTTTGTCCAAAATAGGCCAAGGAAGAAAAATCTCCTTCACTTTTTACACAAGTGTCATGGTTTTATAGAAATGTCAAAAATACAATGGCCTCGGGAGAATTGATGCACCTCTAAAGTGACCTTGGGAAAATCAATTTTTCTCCTAGCTTGGTTAGCCAAATGACTTTATTGATGATTAAAATGATAACTAGACACAAAGCGCTTTCCCATAAGCTATCATGAGCTCAATTTTGAGTTGAGGAACACCTTCAAAAGTTGACTGCAACAACACTCTACCTTGAGGCAGCCTCATTTGGCACATTTTGACCAGTCTTGGGCGATTTGATGTTTGATAGGGAAAATGAACTCCAAATTTAGACATTCTAGTTGGGTTGTAAAGTAGACTCAAACACCTTTCCAACGAGCTATCTTGCACCCAATTTTTACACCGGGAAGGCCTCCAAAAGGCTCTTGTAAAAAGGCGTAGCGCACAGAGGGAGCGCGGCGCACTGGGAGAAATTTTCCAGTGTAAATTTACATTGGCGCGACACACATGGGAGGCGCGGCGCACTGGGCTAAAAGGCTTGAAATTCATAGAAACCTTCCTCCAAATTGAAAATTCTTCATTCCACAAGTAGGTAAAGCCTCCATTTTTGTGTTTCATCCAAGTTGGTGCTAGGGTATGGTGGTTTATGGATGCTAATGATTGAAAGAAAAATTCAACCCTTTCATTTTGAATTCCTCACATGTAAACTGAGGCCTAGGGTTTCAAAACTTGTTCACCACCAAGGTTACTCTTTGCCATTATCTCTCTTGTCCTTAATTCCCTTTGTTCCTTGACTCCACTGTTCCCCATCCCCTAAAGTTACTAAACCCTATCCTAAATTCCATTTCCCAAAACTTCCAAAGGTGAAACCCTAAACCCTATCCCACACATAAAACCTCACAACCCTCCTATATTTCCCAAACAAATATCTCCCAATAGTCCCTAATCCTTCTCTATTTTTCCCTCCCCTTACTGTCCCTCATGTCATTATTTTCTCTTGGTGACAAAGGTCAAGCACATCATCAAAGGCATTACAAGACAGTGTGACATATCAACACCTATTTGTCCAAGACAGTTTGTCCACCTACAGACATGGCATCTGATCCGTCATATGATCATGAAGAAGAGACACACAGTGATTCGACAACAAAGGTACATGCACCCAGGAGGCCTCATAGAGGTGGAAAAACATCCGTGAAGACCAACAGGCTGCCCAACGAAGCCTAAATGAGAAGACACCCATTCAGCAGGAGATAGAGGCTGATCGAGAGAATTGGCTCGAGAGGATCAACATCCACTTAGAGGAGCTATTGGTGAAAGCAAACATGGACAAGTACATGCTCAGGCACATGAAAAACCATTGTTGGGCACGCAATCATGTTTGCAAGGCACGAATGAGGAATTTAAAGGCAAAACTAAAGAAGGAAATAAGCAAGCAAAAGAGCCAAAGGGAGCATGCTCATATTCAGATGTTGGCCAAAGCCTCTTTAGCCTAGCATTATACTTGATGGAGAAGCTCCAACCCAAATTTCATAAACTTTGGTGCAATTTTGGTCATTTGACAAATTTTTGTGCACAAAACAGGGTTTTTCTCCCTGTGTGTCGCACCACTGGCGTGACGCTTATGATAGGGAGCTCCAAATCATGAAAGGTTTACATTTTTGGATTCAACATGAAAAATCATGACTTTTGGTGCATGGCTAGGAAGTTTGGGCAAGTTTTGAGTCCTCAGAAGGTCAACAACACTAAAAAATGACCTCTCTGCCCCTATTTTGACACACATGAAGTAGTCTTAGGAGATTGAAGTTTTGGAGGGGAAAATGAGCACCAAATTCAGAAATTCCACTTGGGTTGGAAAGAAGACAGGTAGGGATTTATAACAAGCACACGTGGGCACAATTTGGACTTCATAAAGTACCTAAAAATCACCTCCAAAATGGCACGATGCATATAGTTTTGGGCGCGGCGCACAGAGACCCAAAGGCCAAAATCACTTCCGCTCCGTGACATTTCGATTTGCGATTTTCTCCAAGTAGGCCCGCTCGTTTACACTACATTTTTCTTGGCACCTAAGGCAAAGTTTAAAAAGTATTTTCACTAAAGGTTGGCTTCTATCCAAGTGGCAAAGGAAGGCGAGCAGTCACTCAAGTAGTTTGTCATTTTTGTAACGTTGCACCTGTCACTAATGGTTGGCTTTCCATTTCTAGTTTGTAATGATTTGAAAAACTCCCCAACTCTGGGTCGTTCCATTTCCCAATGGCATAGTCTATTTATTGTATGTAAAATCATTTGCAAAGGGTTGGTTGTAATTTCTGGGAGACTGTGGGAGAGAAACTCAATTCTTCATTGTATATTTTGACAGAGAATTAATGAAAGGAAACGAATCTGGTTCATGAGATTCATGTGGTGTGAGTGTATCAAATGTGTTCTCTTTAGGTTTCATATGTATTTCGTTATGTTTTAAAGTTCATTCATATTCATTTTCAGTGAAATTTTCTAAGTAAGATAAGGTAGAATTCATGTTTATTGCTCTGCCTATGGGAAAGTTTCACGTTATGTGTTCTTCTTCTGTTGAAAAGGATTCATGTGTTTATGCCCTTTTCACCCTCCTAAACAATCTTTCCATTTCACATTATTTCAAATTTAATTGCTAGACTTTCCGCCTGTCTTGCCTCACGAAGTAATCTGTGCCTTTGAGTTAAGTTTTCTGCTCATGCTGTTCGTTGGTCCCATACATCCCAAAAACTCAGTCATTTATCAAAAATTGCCTCTTGTTTCCATATTTATTTACCTAGCCTAAAATCAATATTCACTGTAAGTCATCTCAGACCATATTTTTTATCTATTCATTGAGCGTGACTCGGAGAGATCCCTCTCCTGTTCTGGTAGGGCTAGATACCAGACTGAGCTTGGTTTGTGGTTACCTTGAATTTTGCCTTCCTTCAGCCTAAGGCAGATTTAGGTGCTAACATAGTGGCAACTCCACTGGGGAATAAAATGGTTTGCTTGAAGATTGTTATGCCCCAGTAAATATCTCAAGTTCAGAGTTGATTGTTGATGGTGAAAAATGATCATACATAAGAAGGCTGAAATCATTCACTTGACGAATCCATTCACTGAAGAATTCAGCAATCAATCCTTCATGATGACTCCACTGCAGAGAGATCAGTAGCTTTGGGATTTTCAAAATGGAGTGGGTTGCAAGAAGATACGCTCCCATGAGCCGAGATCACATCCCAGGTTTTCCAAATAAAATTTCGAAGGTAGATTGGTCGAGGAATCTACCTACTTTTAAAGATGATGGTAAGAAGGACACTGCTTTACATCTAGTTCGATTTCACATGCATATACGCAAGTTGAAGGTTGATTTTCCTGAAGATTTCTTAATGAAGATATTCCTAGCCACTCTAGAAGGTGAAGCTCAATCTTGGTATGAAAGTTTGCCGCCTGCTTGTATTTACTGTTTAAAAGATTTTCATGTCATGTTCTTTGAGAAGTATGAAGACTCTTATCCAGCATTAAATTTAGTTCATGACTGTTGCAAATTGGTGAGCTCCAGTATTGTAGCAATAATGCTACAACTCCTGGGGCTTCTTGTCTCTCATTTTATCAACCCGGTAGTTCGTACAAACTTGGAAGCAACGGTGCTGTATGCACAAGTACTATCTCTTGTCGCAGCTGTCACTTGGTTAGCTGTCACTTGGTTAGCCGGCTTCTTGGTTAGCTTTATCAATGATGGACGAAAGCTAGCTCAAAGAAGACTAATCTATTTGACAAAAATGAGTTGAAAGCAAATCAAAGCATGTAAACCTAGGAAACCCTAATTTAACTAGTCTAGCCTCTATAATGAAAATGATGTGAAGGAAACTTCTACAAATGCTGCTGTTACCTCTGATAAGTGAGAATGCATGGATCTAAACTGCTTACATCATAAAAGACATGTTTTTGTATTTTTCCTTTAAGTGGATGGGATGATTGTGATTGTGTGATAATTAGGGTTTGGTTGTGCAGCTGGGATGGAGAAGGAAGGAAAGCGTGGGACAGGTTGGGGAGGCTAGGTGAGGTCCCTATGGACCCTTAGCGTCCATCCACAGAGGTTTTCCACATTCAGAAGCTCAGCAACCGAGTGAATGGCCTCCTACAGTATGTCTGCAGGGGATCCTACAGGATACTCAGAGGTTTCTACAGGATGTCTATAAGCTGCTACAGGATGCCCTACCGTGAAGGTTTGAAGTGATGGAGGAGTGATGGAATGGTAGGAAGAGATATGTGAGGTAGGGATAAGGCTGGTGATGGCTCAGAAGTGGAGGAATGAGATGGGAAATGGGTGTAGGGAGTATGTTGAAGGTAAGGGGTTTTGTCAATGAAAGGTTAGGAAATGAAGTTACGTGAGGAGTGGAAGACTTTGGGAGAGGACAGAACGAAGTGAAGGTCGAGGAGATATGTTTGCATGCGTGATCAAGATGGAGGAGATGGTAATGGAACGAGAAAGAGGAGTGTAAATGAAACAAATGATTATGACTATCACCAAACCGAAAATGCATCAACCTAAATTACTTATGCCATGAATTCAATGAACAACAATCCAAAACGCGAAGAGAAATATGTATGAGGCTGTGATGAAAGTATGTGTGCAGGTGTGAATGACAAGGAAGCATCTAATCAAAGCCGTGACTGTATTGCAGCAATCATCAAGTAAAGTAATGCGTGTTTTTGGTGGCTAGTTATGGACTGCACCCCAATCTTCAAGAGAGATGGCAGTGAGCCTTAACGACCATTTTTCTTGAGCTCCAATTGATGGTATCTATCCTCTGCTACACTAAGCAAGTGGAAACAACTGCACCATAAGCAAAATCTATCCTACTCATAAGAAAACCAAATCACCAAATTGTAATTCGAATTGCATGTGCAAACGAAAACTTAAAGTGCTGGAAATGAAATGGAAACAACACTACAGCAGAGGGGATCTATGGCTCTCAGGTTGGGCCCTAACCTGAGAGCTATAGTCTCCTTAAGAAAATTAGAACTAGATCACAAGCTACCTTCTTTATTCATAATCTGATGTCATGCCAAATTGGCTTACAAAAAGGAACGAAAACTGAACTGTGCTCCAAAATTACAATAACAATACGAGAGTTTCAACAACCTATCTAAGGCTAAGGCCTTCATACTTATACAAAAACGATGATCCACCAAGTGCCCTTGATTTTTGGAGCTCGGCTGTCCAACTAGAGTCTAACTGCGGATCCTGAAGGGTAGTCATAACTACTATTCCTGTAGAACAGTTTATGACTGTTGTTCTTGTAGGACAACTGGCTGCTTCTTAAGCTCGGAGGGGAGATGGATTGGAGCTCAGATTGTTTGGTGGGAATCACGGGGAATGTCCCAAGACCGTGGACATCTCTCCACAAAATCAGCAGTGCCACCTCATTATCTCCTTATCCCCTTTTTCGTAGTCTCTTGCTCCCTTTTTAATGCCAAAACCTGGAATCATAATGCATTAGTCACGTAGATAAAGTGTCTAACCTTCTTCCTACAAACAACACGAATAAAATAAGAAATGCATGCATAAGAAAATAAAAATGAATGGTTTGAGCAAGTAAAATAGGCCAAAATGAGCCCAAATTGTACCAAAATTGGGGCTCATCAGGAGTCTCTAGGTCACTCCTGGATAATGAGCTGAAGTCGACAGGAAGTGATCTTTATTGAAGGTGGGCCATAATGTTTCCCACATCATTGACGCGAGACGGGCAGAGACAAGTTGTTTTGTGTGAGATATCAGAGGGAGGTTATACTTGCAGAGGCCAACTTCTCTTGAACATATCGGCGGCACAACGACGGATTTGGCAGTATTTGGAGGTCAAATGATCAGAGGTCGTAATGAAAGGACAATGAGCAGATGAGTGGCCAAATAGGATAACCCAAACCCATGGAGGCAAAGGTGAAGTGAGATGAGATGTCCCCACCCAGACACGAATGCAAACAGTGCCATGTTCAAGAGCGACATACTGCCGATGACGACGATTACGGTTCCTTTATTTCCCCCACCATTTCTGGCGAGTACCCCGATTATTTTTGGAGGACAAGCTTGACGGGGATAGCATATGCTTGGAGAGTGTCATTTCGACGAAGCCCGATGTCATTTAGTTTTAACGAGTCTGACAAAGGAAGAACTCGGCGTCTTTTCATGTTTAGAGAGTTTGAAAGGACAGCTGAAAAGGAAACTCCAGGGGGGGTGCTTTTTCGTAAAGTTGTGTCTCCCGAGCCCGAAAAAGTATAAAACGATGCTCGAAAGAACCGCCCGATCATTACGACTGAGGAGTACTTTTCGTGAATAGTGATATCGACCCGAAAAAGTAAAAAGCGATCGATACCACGTCGTTTTAGAACCGATAACGAGCGCGAAACGACAAACGCCCGGCGATCTTTGTTTTTTTAAACGGTCAAAAAGAGCTTAAAAACGACCGCCTCTCGGTCCTTTTGGACGAGCTGAGAGGGGGCTCGGCAATATTTTCTTGTTTTGTGTCGGAAAATAGCTTAATGACGACATTTGGCATCAAGTGTATCTGAATCCACCACGACCATGTTGTTTTCGAGGACCTGCACACGACACATACCCGCATTAACCTGTTCGATAGGGCGGAAAATCATAATAAAATATGCCTCAAGACATAATCTACCGCATCTGGACGAGTTCATGGAAAAAACATAGTAAAAAACCCACATTTACAAAGAAATTTGACCAAATTTGGAAATTTTACTATAAATAGAAAGTTTGAAAAAACTATTTTTACCATTTTACCATTGGAGCTCTAGAGGACGTGAAATTACTACAAAGTTGACGGAGCTCATTCTGCCTCATCCGGACGCCGATTTCCCGACCGCTTGTTCCAGGTAGGTTCCCCCTGCTCTGACTTGCATTTTGATTACATTTTTATGCAATTTGACCGTAAGATTTGGCCATTTGGCCAAGATCTTTGCGCGTTGGAGCACTCTCGGTCAGCGCGGATTTCCCCATCGGGTCCGCGCTGATCGGGCTTTCCAACACGTAGCCCGATCTGGGTCAGCGCGGAAAACCCATGTCCTTCCGCGCTGACCAAGTGAAAATTACATGGGGTGGCCATTTTCAGCGCGACTGTTTTAGAAACAGTCGCGCTAGCGCCGAGTTATAATAATTTTTGAAATTTAAACATTTTCTTCCACATGCAAGCTTCTAAATAGGTCTTGGGTGCTTTTGCAGGGCAAAATGGCTTTCACTTGGCAGGAAAGGGATCATGACAACGAGGATATGGCCGCTTTGGCTGATGCCGGATGCCGCAATGCTATGCGGGCATGCGGGTTGATGAAATTCTTCCGCACTCCGAGACTGAGAGCCCAACCAGACTTGTTGGAGCTGCTGATCAGGGCCTGGAACCCAGTGGATGGAAAATTCACCATTCGGGGTCGAGATATCGAGTTCGACTCGAGCGACATATACTTTTTGACTGGGTTGTCCCACTGAGGCCCGGTGCCCATCCTAGAGGGGCAGCGTCCTAGTGGCGAAACGCTAGACCGATTGATGGCTCGTGTCTGCCCACATGCGGTTAAGACACGGAGTGGGAAGTGCAGCATCCCATCGGTGGGTGTCGGCGAGCGTGCTGACATAGTTCTCCGGACCATTCTGTTTCTGGTTACGCGGGTAGCCGGGAGCCTGGCGAACCACGAGGCCTCAAAGGCCAACCTCTTACTTGCTCTAGATTGCCTAGAGCCCATGATCTTCAACTGGGTGACTGCTGTGACGAACAGCATGAAGAGGCAACTGAACAACTGTCGACGTGGAGAGTCGAAGCAGTTCGGTTACGGTTCTCTTCTGCTCCCACTAATGTTCGAGCGGGTGCCGGCCCTCCGGCTACAGACCATGGTGCTAGACCCGCCACGCAACGCGCGGGAGACGAGGGCCACGAAGTGGTCTCGAGTCATGCCTCGCAAGGGTGGTGGACGATCAGTGTCCTGGGGCCTTTGTTTCAGAGAGTGGCTAGAGAGCCAGGTTATCTTTGTCGAGGACTGGCCATATGCCGGTATCGACTTCCGAGGAGATCCGGATATGCCGCTGCCTGCGAGAGAGCAGTGGGACGACGGAGGTACGACACTTGATTTTTCATTTTCGTTTATATGATGTTTTTGTATTTTTGATGTACATGTCTTAATATATGCTCTTGTTGTGCAGATGTTGGACCTGTGAGACCTCTCGGCCTCGCTCCAGAGGCGCGGAGGGCCGATCAGGGTGCTGGTGCCTTGGCTTTGGCTCCCGCGGGAGGTGACCAGGCGGAGACCGTGATCCGCAACCTGGAGGGGTTGCTAGCAGGGATCCCTGATTACCAGGGGATCGAGGAGGTTCCTTTGGCTGCACAGGTTCATACAGTGGGTGTGGAACCCAGGATGCACCGCTTGTTGAGGCGGGTGGCATGAGCGGCGGCTGCCTACAGAGAGCGGGACCCACCACAGTAGTCGCCTAGGTTTTATTTCCACTGCTGTTATTTTTGAGAGACATATGTCTCAGATGTACTGAGAACACTTTGAGACACATACATTTATTTTTGAGCACCTTAGTGCGCCACCCGATATATATATATACATGGTGTTTTATTGTATCTTATGCTTCTTATGTTTATGAATTTAC
>APFE031457496.1:26877-48785 GCA_000404065.3 Pinus taeda | reverse complement strand
CGTTGTGCAACCTAGACACACACCTTGAATGTCTACCAACTCACCATGAGGATCATAGATCACCCATGCCGCAGACGACAGATTGCGAGTGCTGCAGGAAGCACCATCAGCGAAACCAACGTAAGGTGATCTAGACATCTGTTCAGAAGCAAAAGACACAATAAGCATCGATCACGCCGGCTCACTAAGACAAAATCAAAAAAAACATGCACACACACAAAACATACTGAAAAAGGCATATGCATGTAAAAATAAATGAAAGAGTGCCTGGACTCAGGCGTAGTATTTTTTAAGATATAGCCCATTACGAGGCCGGTCCAGGGGATTGCCTTCATAGTCGATCAGCTCGTAGGCACCTTTTTGTAGTACTCTTTTTACAATGTAGGGCCCATGCCACATTGGCTCAAGTTTTCCTACTCCTAGCTTATCACTAGCCTGATCGTAGAGCAGCACCAAGTCACCTTCAACGAAAGAGCGAGGATTAACTGAGTTATTGAAGTGAGTTTTCACTCACTTCTTTTGAGCTTCTATAGCAAGGGAGGCTAGACGACATGTCTCATCTAGTCTTTCCAGGTAAAGAATCCGCTCTTCTGTGGGAGTAGTCTCGGGAAGTAACTCGACGGCTAATTTGAGTGAAGGAATCTTGCACTCAATTGGAAGGGTTTCCTCCAGCCCATACACTAGCTGAAAGGGGGTGAAGCCGGTGGCATCCTTCACAGAGGTCCGGTAGGCCCACAATGCAGAAAACAACATCAAATGCCAATTAGACTTGTGCATGCCAACAGTTCTCTGAAGCATCATGACCAAGACTTTGTTCACGGCTTCAACCTGACCGTTGGCCTGAGGATAGTATGGAGATGAACTATCATGCCTAAGTCCAAGTTGGGTTGTCAATTCGACCATCATGTGATTATGTAAATGCTTTCCATGATCAGTGACAATGGCTTGTGGAACTCCAAACCGAGAGATAACATGGTTGAAAAGGAACTGCGCCGCCGTGTGACCATCTTCGGACAATGTGGGCATCGCCTCGGCCCATTTTGTGAAGTAATCGACAGCAATGATGATGTAACCGTGCCACCCAGTCGAGCGAGGGTTACATGTCACATAATCGATGCCCCACTTAGCAAAGGGGCCAACGGTCACTACGGGGTGCAGAGGGGCAGCAGGAGCACGCATCTTCCGCTGGTATATCTGGCATTTGTGACATGAACGGACGGCAAGAATGCAGTCCTTGAAGATGGAAGCCAGAAGTAGCCAGCACGAAGGATTTTTGTGCGGTAGCGTATCCAGACATGTGACCGCCACAAGCACCGGAGTGGCAGTCATTTAGAACTCTTTCAGCTTCTTCGAAGGTGAGACACCGACGAAGAATTGAATCAACCCCAAGACGGTATAGGGTGTCCCCAACTATGCGATGACAGGAACGACAAAGAAGACACTGTGCGATGTCAGCGCAGCTGTTCTGAAATAAAATGCGCTGAGGCTAAAAAACAAATAAAATCGAACCAAAACCCCCAAAATCCCCAGTGGAGTCACCAAATTGTTGGAGAGGTAAATCCCCTCTAGAGATAGAGGCGATCCCTACTAGCCCAAAGGGGGTCTAGCAACAATCAAACAATGCTACACTACAGGTTCCTAGGTCTAATTAACAAGTGGGTAAAAGAAACCTACTTGGATTTCAACGCTACGTTTGTCGAAGAGATGATCCTCTTGCTCCTTCGCTCCAGCCGATCACAGTCCTCCACTATCCTCGCGGACGGACACCTGCACAAGCAAAGAGAGAACAAACACAATCGTAAAATCTACTAAAAACAACTATGTATCAGTCAGGAAGGATACAATTTACATTAATCATTCATAGGACAAATGGAAATGGAACCATAAGAGTAGTCATCTATCTTTCTTAATCAGAAAGTAGAGTAAGGTACAACTGAAGTCCTGACGCTGAGTCCTTCTCTAGAGGGTCCAGCCAGCATGTCTTCCAAGCATTCACCTTTGAAGTAGATCTCCCAAGTAAAAGAGGTCTCTCTCTCACATACAAGGCAACAAAATCATAACCTTCCTCAAGCTCAAAAGAAATCCTCACACAACACACCAAATGCCTACAAAGAGCAGCACTAATGCGCCTAGAATTCCTCAATCAAAGTCTATATGTTCCAAAACTAGCTGCTCATGGGCAATGGAGGAGGCTTATAAAGGAGAAGGATTCTCCATGAATAGGTAAAGGATGAGCTCTCCCCCAAGATAAGTGGATGATTAGTCGAGCAAACATGTCAGAGAAAGGATGGCGACCTCAACAATGCTAACAGCCAAGTCTGGAGTCATCTGGAAGGTTGGTTGTTAGAACAAACTCGCCTAAACAGGATCAGCGCGGGTGCAAAACTGCGTTGGCGCGCTGGCATCGCAGATCAATTATAGAAGAGGTCTGGTCAGCGCTCAACGATACAAGCGCAGGGTGCGTTGTCCATTAAATTGGACCAGCGCGGAAAACACGTGTGCTTCCGCGCTGGCAGCGCAGCAGTTACATTATCCTCCGCCAGTTAGCGCGGTTATTTAATAAACAGACGCGATGATTCAATTAACTTAGGCAAAGAGGGTTTTTAGCCATTTTAGAGAGCATAAGTGAGGTGAATGTGGTTTTATGACATATGAGGGAGACTGACATGATGGCAGTGACATTTTACTGTGTAACAAGGCGCATAAATAGTATAACCTGAGAAGTAGAAAAAACACTGATAACCCTGAAACAAACCAGAAAACAACTCCTAATCAACCTAAAAAAGGAAAAATAGGTCCAGTGACAAAAAAGCTTCAGATCCTTTCAAGAACTAATCAAAACCCTTCTAGCCTCACCATAGAAGATGTGTTTGATAACCAACCCAGCAATGAACAACCTTCCACTTCAATTCCCTCCATGGAAACAATGGAAGAACCTCAAAAGATCGCATCAAAGGAATCAACAAAGGATGTTTCAAATCCTGAAATAAAAGAAAACATAGAAAATGTTTCTGCCAGAAACCCAAAGGTTCAAACTGATAAAGCAAACCTGCCCTTTAATCTGGGAGCAAAGGTAGACAAGGTCAAAATTTCGATTCCTTTGATAGAATTTGTGAAACATGATGTTTAGAGGTCTCAAATCAACAAATCACCAAATATCATTGAAAATGTAGATTCTGTAAATCTCTTTGATGACCAGCCCGAGTTGATTTTAGGGCCTGAAGTAAATGGGAAACCACTGGAAGGAGGGATACCACCTTTATATGTCAGTCTCAATATCCATGATAAGATTTTTCATAATGCCATGTTTGACTCTGGTGCTTCTCACAACCTCATGCCCAAATCTGTTATGGAGAAACTCAACCTAGACATCAGTAGACCCTATAAGGATTTATTTTCCTTTGATTCCAGTCAAGTGAGATGTTTGGGCCTTATAAAGGATTTATGTGTTTCATTGGTTCAATACCCTACTAAAACTATACTTATTGACATAGTGGTAGCAAATATTCCACCCAAGTATGGCATGCTGTTGTCTAGATCCTGGGGTGCCAAACTTCAGGGATTTCTACAATTAGACATGTCATATGCTACCATATCTGTTTTTGGACAACCAAAGAAGTTATATAGAGAAACTTTAATGAAGTATGTAGTGAGTAGTCAAGAGAAGCCTCACAACGTTCCCATTTACTCAGTACATTCTGACATGGATTCCTTTATTCTCTATAATGCTGATATAAATCCAGAAATTGATAATCCTAAAGATTTATCAATAGAACCAAAAGAAATTGAAAAAGAAGAAAGGTCAACTGTTCAAATTCAAGAGATATCAGATGACAAAGTAAAATCAGATGATGAAGAAAATCCTAAGACCTTAGCTAAGAAAGAATACACTACCCGAGATACAAATTATGAAAATGAAACTTTATGGCATTTAAAATTTGACGGTTCAGTAAACAAACTAGGTGCAGGGGCAGGTGTATGGGTCTATAACTTAGAGAATGATCATGCAGAAGGGAATGCCTATAGGTTGAATTTCAAATGTACAAACAATATGGTAGAATATGAAGCACTCCTGCTAGGCCTCAAGTTAGTCAAAAGGTTAGGAGCTGTAAGGGTATAAATCAAGGGAGATTTTGAACTGATAGTTAAACAGATAAAAGGAACTTACATAACCAGGATCCTAGATTGGGATATTACAGAGGGACAATCATAGAAATCCTTAACACTTTTTTAGAAACCTAGCTTGCAACTATTCCTAGAAAACATAATATGTGAGCTCACATCCTGGATATGTTTGCCAGTATCTTCAAATTGCCTTTCCAGCCCAATCATTAATACACCGCTGAGATTAGGCACAGGCCAGCCATCCCTAATAATCTTAAGAACTAGCAGGCCTTTGATAGTGATAAGCAGATTAATAATTTTCTAACTTTAAATGAGGAATTTTCTAACACTAAGATAGAAGTAGACCTAGTTTCAGATTTTGATCATACTAATGAGGTAGACATTAACAATTTGGAGGAGAATTCAATAAACATGCTTCACCCTACTAAATTCTCACAAGAAGAAAACAAAGGCCTGAAACAAATGGACCTAGATGAGATAATTAAAGAAGAAACAGAGGTTATAAATCTGAAGGATAATCATTTACCCAAAGGATTAACCCCTTTGGAGGATTTGTTTGACTCCAATGACATTCCAAAGAGACCCAAAATGGAGCCTTTAAAAGCAGACATTGAAGAGTATAACTTAGGAACATAGGATAATCCCAAATTGATAAAATTGTCAAAATATTTACCTCCTGATCAGAAGCTAAAGTATGTTGAACTTATGAGGGAATTCCAGGATGTCTTCGCCTGGAATTAACCTTGTGTTATTACCATCAATTGAGAAAGAAATAAAATGCATGTATGAAGCAGGAAATTTTGCCCCTATTAGATTTTCAGAATGGGTATCTAACCTAGTACCTACTAGGAATAAAATAGGGGAAATAAGATTATGTGTCGACCTGAGAAATGTGAACAAGGTCTCGCTTAAAGATAACTATCCTTTACCCAAAATGGACCATATACTGCAAAGAGTAGTAGGTTCTTCTATCATTTCACTTTTAGATGGGTTTTCAAGTTATAACCAAATCTTAGTTCATCCTGATGACCAAGAGAAAACTACATTCACTACACCATGGGGTACCTTCATGTATATTAAAATGCCATTTGGACTAAAAAATGCAAGGGAAACTTTCCAAAGAGCAATGGACATTTCCTTTGTGAAAGAGATGCATGATTTTCTTGTTATATATCTTGATGATCTCACTATTTTTTCCAAATCAGATCAACAACATTTGGAGCATCTCAGACAAGTTTTTCTAAAATGCAGAAAATATGGTATTTCCTTAAATCCAAAGAAATATTTATTCGGTTTAGAAGAAAGAAAGCTGTTAGGTCACATCATTTCCAAAGATGGCATCCAAATTGACCCCTCCAGGATTGAAGCTATTTTGCAAATACCTCAACCAAGAAACATTAAAGAACTTTAGGCACTTTTAGGAAAAATAATTTTTTTAAGAAGATTCATCTCTAACTTAGCTGAATTAATTAGATTATTGAATAACATGTTAAAAAAGGATTTGACCATTAAATGGATAGCTGAGGCTAAACAATCATTTGAAGAAATTAAATCACCCTTAACTCAAACTCCAGTCCTCACAAGTCCCAAGTTTGACAGAGACTTCATTATTTTCTCTTTTGCATCAGAACACACCATAGCTGCAGTTTTACTACAAAAGGATGATCAAGGATGTGAAAAACCAATAGCATTTTTTAGTACAGCTCGTAGAGATGCCTCATTAAAGTATAAAATAATGGAGAAACAGACTTTTTCTTTGGTAAAGGCTATTAAAGTTTTCAGATTATATATTTTATATTCTCATGTAGTAGCTTATGTTCCAAATGCTATAGTCAAAGATATCTTGACACAGGATGGAGTTGATGGAAAGAGGGGAAATGGATAACTACTATTTTAGATTATGATATAGAGATAAAACCTACCAAGTTAATTAAAGGTCAGGGGTTGGCCAAAATCATGGCAGAAACAAATTGCCAAGCCCTAGACATCAATATTATTGTAGAGCTGGATAACAAACAGGAGATGGCGACTCCACAGATTAGCCAGTCCTTCTTAGAATCACCTTGGTATGCTGATATAATATATGTTCTACAAAACTTGCAGGCTCCTCTAGGGTTATCCAGAACTAAGAGTAGGTTTTTGAAAACGAAAGCATCAAAATTTTGCATTATGGATAATACTTTATTTTGGAAAAATCATGAAGGAATTTTGTTGAACTGTTTATTAAAAGAAGAATCTAACAAAGTACTCCAAGAATTTCATGCAGGAGATTGTGGTGGAAATCTCTATTGGAAGTCAACTGCTAACAAAATTCTAAGAGCTGGATTTTATTGGCCAACCTTGTTTGCAGATGTGAAGAAATTTGTAACTTCCTGCCATAAATGCCAAATCTTTGAAGGAAAAATAAAATTGTTACCTTTACCATTGAAACCTATTTCCATGGAGAAACGTTTTCAACAATGGGGTCTTGACTTCATTGGGGAAATGCATCCACCTTCTTCTGGTCAACATAAATGGATACTCATTGCAATTGATTACTTTACTAAATGGATAGAAGCTATTCTCTCTAGACAAGCCACTGACACTGTGATAATAGGTTTTCTAGAGTCTAATATCCTTTCTAGGTTTGGTTGTCCTGACAAAATTATCACAGATAATGCTGCAGCCTTCAAGTCAAAGGAAATGATTGATTTCTGCCACAAATATCATATAACACTTGGTCATTCCGTAGCTTACTATCCTCAAGGGAATGGACTTGCAGAATATTCCAATAAAAGTCTAATAAATATTATCAAAAAACTATTGGAAGATAATAAGAAAACTTGCAATAAAAAATTAACCAATGCTTTGTAGGCAGATAGGCTTACAACTAAGAAATCCATTGGAGTCAGTCCTTATGAACTAGTATATGGAATGGAGGAAATTCCCCCCCCCATCTTTAGGAGTTCCAGTCATGAAGTTACTTCAGGAAGCCCAAGTGGAACCAAATGACATAGAGAGGAGAATTAACCAGCCCATCCATTTACAGCAAACCAGAGAGGAAGTGTACCAAAGATCCCAAGTACTACAAGAAAAACTCAAGAAGGTTTTTTACAAAAGGAAAAAAGCAGAAGACTTTTATCTGGGAGACAAAGTGTTAAAATGGGATTCCAAAAGAGAGGACAAAGGAAAGCATGGGAAGTTCGACTTCCTGTGGAAAGGTCCATACATTATATATGCTTTCAAAGCAAATAATGCATATTTTCTGAAAGAAATTGATGGTAGAGAGATTGAAGGAGGACCAATCAATGGTCAAATGTTAAAGCACTACATTGACCCCATTTACTAATTTTACAAGTTCAGTTGTACATATTATATCCTTCATAATGTTCAGTGTTGATTAGATGGTAAAGTTTTGAAGTTGAAGCCCAAAGAGAAGGCCCTAAGCTTTAGAAATATTACTTTCATACATACCAATAAAGCAACAGGGAAAAGGAAATTGCAGAGCACAATCAAAGTCTTTCAAGGGCCATTGGTCTACAGTTCTTGACTTTCCACCAGGGAAAGCCATCCCCAAGTGGAGCCACTATTAGGTCCCTATACCAATAGGTGTCATATATCATGATTGACTTGGTTTGGTTCTAAAATATGTTCATACCTTTGCTTGTTGCAAATGTTTTCCATATTTATAAAAAATAAAAATAAAAAATAAAAAGTGTAAAGAGGGTATGCCCTAAAAGAAAAATCAAAGGGTAAAAAGAATGAAAAAGGTCAGAAAAAGTGAAAGAAAATGAACCCCAAGAAAAAATAAAAAAGACCATGAAAGTGAGCAAGTCAAAATGCCACTCCTATTTACTTTTTATGCATAATAATGATTGTGTGCAACTTGTTACTTAGGCCACAATCCATGGTAACCAAATAGTTTAATCTTGGTTAATCCATGTTTCAATTTCATGTTTATAGAGATAGAGAATAAAGTCTGACCAAACTATTTAATCTTGGCAGATAAGTAGATAGGTAGAGTGAATAAAAGGAGCTCAACAGTTTAATCCGAGCCCTTGGATGTAATAAGTGTAGATTTAGATAGATATCACTATGTAAAAGAAAAGAAAGTTTGAAAAGGGTTTGCTAGTCTAAGTGCACCCAAATAAAGGAATAAAAATGCTAGGATAAAGTAGGTAGGGTAAGTAGATGATGGTTGCGGAATAACTGTGTGGTGAATAGTTAAGTTTAATTCTTAAATCTTTTGCTTTCATCACTTGGGACAAAGCATGGATCAAAATGAAGACAACATATCAAGAACTCAAAGTCAAATTAATTAACTTTCTCACTCTTTTTCCCCTAATTTTGACTAATTTATCCTAAGTACTAAAGGTACCTATAACAAGTTAGAGGGGCTCAGAGCATTTCTCTGACTTCTGGATGGACCGGACCCTCAGCGCAATATTTTGAAATACTTAAATTACTTAAAATCCCCTTCATCAACATTTACCCCTCCATAAAATCATTCATTCCCTTGATAAATCTTTTCCTAAGTAAAATCCTATTTTACTTAGGGAAATTAAAACATTTTTATGCCTCAAAACCCTCATATTAGCCTAAATCATGAATGTTATATGATGAAATGATTTTGGAAACATTTTAACTTAGCGCATATTCCTATCCTACAAAGTCATATTAACCACTAATTGGTATTATTATTTAAATCCCGGGAAAAATCATCGATTACCCGTATTATTATTAAAATCCCTAAAAATATATATCTCGCCCCACGGTTGCAATATAACCTTAATAACGTTTGATAAATGGGATTAATTAGTCAACACGTTACTAATTAAGAGCCCCGACCACCCCATGCTAAGTAAAGGATTAATTAAATCATCAGGATTAATTAATAAGTTTTGACCAATCACATCGCCCCCGATTTAATTAAATCCTTTTATTAACGTCGGGCCCCCTCCATTTAACCTTCAGTCACTTCCCACCCCCCGACCACTGTTTGATCAGATCTCTCAGATCCGACGACTATTGCTCATATCACGCAGGCCCTTTGGTCGGATGTTAAACATGCGATATGAGCGGTTTTCCAAAAAGCGTTGATGCTACATGTCAACAGATGAGTGGAATCACACAACCCTCCCTTAATACCACCAATCTCCCGTAAGCGGTGTGGTGAAACCCGCTTACCACCTCCCATAAACTACAAAACATCACATCGTCAAAATGATGCCACCTGTCTTTATCGCTAACCCGCCAAAATATTGACTTTGCATAAAAAACAAGTGTAATCTATTATTCGTCCTTTATTCAAAACAATCCCATGCATGCACGAAGCACGTCCAAAATCAACCAGGTCCTCCCCCAACTGTCAACTACCTTGAACGCTGCCTTTAAATGCCACTCTAGTCCATTATGTGCATCCTGTGAACGTGAAAATCATAGCCAGTTGCCCAGGAATAGGTATTTACCAGATTTTCTCCTGGAAACCCTGTTATATACTAAAATTCCTCTAAAATTGCTTTAAAACCCAAAGTTTTCAGTTCAATTGAGTTGTTAGCTTAGTCCAAAACTTCCCAGGCACTTCTGTTTTAAACAAATTTCATTGAAAATCCTAGTTTCGTCCCTGAAAACAAAAGAACCAAGGATGGAAACCCCTGTGGCCCTAAATGTAGCTCCAATCACTACTCCTCACAAGGACTTGGACTACCTTCCCTTAGCAGATAAAGACTTCCAAATAAAAGACCTTCAACCTAATAAATGCCCCTTGAAAGTATATTGTCAATGCCGAGACGATTACCCGAACAATTCTGATACCATAGGATTTTGGGAATCAAATCTCCCAAAGTACCTATTCCCTTATGTGCACGCTTTCCCAGACATTATCCATCAATGTCATGCCAATTATAATCCTAACCTCAGAGCCGTAATTTCCCCCGACCATTCAATCCTGTTTACAATTGCTGCTGATTCAATTAATGAAATGTTGTAGCTTCAGCCCGGCCAAAACCTCACCCCCATTTCCATTGCAGAATTACTAGAAAAATCCACCAAAATGTTTGGTTTTGAACTCAATCGCATTTGCCATACTTTCATGGATAAGAATCATATACCCAAAGATCCCCCTCCCTACCTAACATGTTTCTTCACTGATATGGGCAAAGATATTGTCAACATGATTGCTGCCATTATGAGTTTCAATACTAGTGAGTTTGTTGATGAATTGACCCTAGTTTTCATGAGCATCTTCACCCCTAGTCAGCCTCCTGTTGTCAAATATGACTATGATGCATTCAGAGCAGACAAAATCCATGAACAATTCATGAGGCTAGGGAATTAGAGAGTGTTCAAGTATTCTATAGTCATGTATCACCTGTTCCTTTACTACCAAACTGACAAATTCCCATTCTCTATGCATAAGCTTGATACGAAAGGTAACCCTAGGTTAGTCGTTTTCTGGACCTCTATTTTCCACTACTCACTCTCTTCTCCCTATTCATATATAGATTTTGTTGATCATTTTATCCATCCTATAACTACCATGACGACAGAAAGTTCTCCTCCTAGAATTAGTGATGATATCAAAAGAATCCTTCAGTTGTCAAAGGAGTATAGAATAGGTGACTGGTACTTATACCAGAATCATACTGAGATAAGAGTCTATGGGTGTGAACTACCTCCCTACAAATTTCCCAAGTATATCCCCATGAGATTATTTGCCCTGTAATACTACAGGAAAATAATCAACTCTTATCAAATCCACTTCATGAAAGCAAAGAAGAAAGCCCAACTGAGGATCAAAGACCACTTAGACCCATTTGTGTGCAACAACAGAAAAGTAGGGAAAGAAGCAGAACAAATCATAGAGGCAAAGATGCATTTAAAGAAGAGCTTTTCTTGGGCATATTATCCACATAGTTTCATTTGTGATAGAAGAGAAAAACACAAGTTATCACCCTACATCCATCACAGCATCCCTGAAATAGAATAATATGCCAATTTGAATGAATGGAGGGAAAGGACATTGATAGAGCAAGATAGTGATAAAGTTGAAGTTGAGAATGTGATGAAATATTTGGAGAAGAGACTTGACCTAGACTCCTTTGTACATGTACCTGCAGAGTCTTCCCAAAGGCCAACACTGGAACATAGTGCTCCCACAGTAGAGCCTCCATAGAGACAAACTCAGGAAACAAGTGCCCCTACATCAGAACAACCAAAAATAGAAGAACAGCCAGAGGAATCAGAGCAGCCTAAAATATTTGAATAATTGACTCCACCATAGCCACTACCAACTCAAACAAACATGTGTGATCCTCCAGTATTACAGACTCCTCTAAATAAGGAAAGAAACTTGAAAAGAGAAAGGGAAGTAGCTACCCCTTCTAGCAGACCCACAGATCAACCCTTTGCTAAGAGGCAAAGGTTGAATCCATATTCAGAGGAGGAATTCATTAGGGAGACTGCAGAGAGCATGAGGAAGGAGGGGAAAGATAGTTTTCAAACATTCCCCACAGGTGGGACACCCTCAAGTTCACAGAGGCAAGTGCTAGAGAAACAACCCAGCACACAGGTTTCATCCTTCAGTTCTTCTTCTGAGAAGATTATAGATATAAAGGGGAAGTTTAAAGAGATCAAGACAAAGAATGAGCAACTGAAGGCCTAAGCCTATGCTCAATACTTAAAAATGACCCCTACAAACCAGACCAGACTGATGTCAGCCTTTGACATCAAATAAGGAAAAATGCAAATGAGTTTCCTGAAGCCCACAGTGTTGTAGTCAAAATCCTTGGCAGATTATCTCAAAACTGATTTTGAAGTCATGGCTAAAGACATCCACCCTATCGACCAGATTGAACTACACAAGAAAATGGGTGAGACGGTCTATTCAACATTGACCAGCAAAGCAATGATGGCTCATAAATTGCAAAATTTGTTGAGCAACACTACAACCCAATTGAAACTGGAAAATGAGTCCTCACAGGTAAAAGATAATAGAATAAAATCATTGGAAGAGTTAGTAATTGAGTTGGGTCATGACCCAAAAGATGTTAAGGAAATAGAAAGCTTAATTAAGAAAAAGAATGAATACATAGCTGCACTTAGAAAACAATTGAAGTTGCCACCACTCATTCACCCTTAGACTGCTGAGGTTATAGAAAAGAAAAATGAAGAAGAACTTATGGACTTGGTCCTTAAGTTAAATGAGCAATTGAAGGAAACAGAGCAGAAATTGGAAAAAGAATTGCAGTCAAGGCAGGGTAAGTCAACCACACAGCCTCAAACTGTAGTGCCAGTGGTTTCAACAACAGTCCCTTCGACAATGGCAATTGTTTTAGCACCAAACATTCCTTTGGCAATAGCTACACCCGTGGAAGCAACAGGTACAACACAGGCAGGTACATCAACACAGAGCACAGAGGACTTAATTAAGTCAATGGAAGAAATGAAACTCTAAGTGACAGAGCTACAGAAAGTGAAAGAGAAATTCACTACCTTGGAGCAAAAATATGATATATCAAAGAGCAATTGTGCAGAAGAGATAAGGAAAAAAAAATGCATGGCGCAACAAATTAAAGCATTGGAGAAGGATTTGACATTTGAAAAGCCTTTGACATACATTAGGAAGATATTTTGGACCAATATCATTGATTCCATCAATGATATTTGGTCATCAATTCAAATTATTTTTGAATAGATTGATTTAGTAAAGCTTTCTCTTGAAGAAATTGAAAAGGCCAAAGAAGCGCTGGGTAGGAAACTTGAGGAAGCTATCAGTTTAATCAATTTTCTGAACAGTAAAAGCAGGCAACAGTTAGAACAATTAGATATTAAGGATAGGAGTGCTACCATCCTCGAACTGAAGAAAGTGTTGACCAAAAGGAATTTGATGCAAGGCCTGGAATGTAGATGTCAAAGCATGCATGAAGATATCGATGAGTTCATGAAAAAATTTGACATCTTAAGAATTAAAGGACTCCCAAGCCCTTTAGTCATCAATGATAGACTAGTGGTTCAGATTGATTATATTAATAGATTACATCAGCAAGCTGACAGTCAGGCTAGTTCATCTTCAACCAAGGCATTACCAATAGGAAAAGTGCTTTACGATGGTTTAGAGAACCTCTTTTTCATTGAACATGAAGTAAAGCACTTATTCCTAGTACAGCCCAATTTTGTGAGGTATACAGAAGCAAATGAAATCTATAGGAAGCTGATAAGGACAAGAATACCAAAGGATGATTGGTGGACCAATATGACTGACATCCTATAAATTATCATGGTAAACAGTGAGGTAAATAGAAATATTTACCACAGTAAATTTTGGTAAAAAGGATGAATGTTGGTGAACAGGTAAAGAGTATCAGTTACAGGTGAAAGAGTATCAGTTATAGGTGAAAAAGTATCAACTGAAAAGATCAAATCAGATGTCCAGCACAGAGTTACTAGGGTAATAGCAAGATGCAAATTCATAGAGCATGCCTCCAGCTCCTTCAACAAAAACAAGGATAGCAACAATCAGTTCACTTTCTGTTTCTATATTCGAGACCATATGTCTCTATATTTGTGTAAAAAGATATTTCATATTCCTAAAATAAATCTCATTTAGTTATGAGATATTTTGATGTAAATTTTGTATAAATACTTCTTTATTCGAAGTATTAGGGGTGGAATCAAAGACATTCCTATAGACATTTTCTTCTAGAATTGAAGTGCTATTGTACCAAGACTTGTATGGTTTGTTGGATCAAGGAATAAAGTAAAGACTATTCACGGGATACTTGTGTCAAATAAAAATCAAATAAATATTCTATATCTCTTGTTTATTATTGTTTTTCCTCTGTTTATTAATAATCATATGTGTTTTTATAAAACCTGAATGACAAACGAGTAATGATTTTTCAGAAATTGCTTTAGTGCACTCTATTTTAAACTGTTTATCTTCTCAATGTTTTCTACTAGACTATCATAGTTAGGGAATTCTTGAATGCTCCCTTACTTCGTAGTTTATCCCTTTGGTCCAATTGGAAAAATAATTCTTAATTTCCCTTTGTTGATAGGCCTCTTCTGTTGCGCATTTTTACCCCAGTTAAAAGATTCTTCATTGCCCTTTCTCCCTGGTTAAGACCATTTCATCCACCTGAACCTGACATTTGCCTTTTGTTTTACTACCTTGCCCTGTGAGTTTTCCCTTTAGTAGTTGATCTGATCCAGGTAAGCCATCACTCTATTGACTCCATAGCCCAATGGTTTGAAGACCTTGCTCTATCCATTTGTTCCCATAATTCCACTACTCTCAAACAAAACAACCCTGATCATTAATAAGTAGCCTAATATCACACCAAAACAAAGCTAAATTACAAAGAGAGAGCCCTCTCTGAGTACATATTGGCTAGATACTGTACTTAAAAGACTGGTTTGTGGTTACCTCGGACCCCTTTCCTTCTTCCCATAACTTTTAAGGAAAATCTGAGTGATAATAGACTATGTGGGCTGAAACCAAGGCAATTAAGGTAGCAACATAAGAGAAGGTGGTTGATTTCCTGAGGGAGAACGTATTATACAAATTTGGGTACTCTAGAGAGCTAGTAACAGACCAAGGAAATCGATTTACCTCCAACATGATTGAAGAACTGATCAACCATCACAAAATCAAGAATAGGACCTCCACTCCCTATCATCCACAAGCTAACGGGAAAGTGGAGGTGACCAACAAGGCACTACAGGGAATCTTAACAAAGGTAGTGAGCAGCAACAGGAAGGATTGGGCAGAAAGACTAGTTGAGGCCACCTAGGCCTATAATACCACATGGAAGACCACCACTGGATTTACACCCTATGAGCTGGTCTATCGGGAAAAATCCTTGTTGTCCATTGAGTTTGAATATAACAAATTGAGGATGGCAGCCCAACTAGATTTGGATCTCATTCATGCAGAGAAAGAGAGATTGTTCCAATTGAATGGCTTGGATGAATTCAAAATGCAAGCCCTCCTACATACAGAGATAGTTCGGCTTCAGAGGAAGATCTAGCATGATAAACATTTTAAGGAGAAGCAATTTTAGGAGGGTGATTGGGTGTTGTTATATGGTTCTAGTTATAAAGACTTCAAGGGCAAGCTAAGGACAAGATGGCTCAGACCTTATGTTATGTGTTACACAGTAAATTTTCACTGTCTCCTTGTCAGCCTCCCTACTGTGTCATGAAATCAAATCCATCATGCTCATGCTCTCTGAAATGGCCAAAAAACCCTCCTTGCCTAAGTTTATTGGATCATCGCGACTGTTATTGAAATAACCGCGCTGACTGGCGGATGATAGTGCAATTGGTGCGCTGCCAGCGCGGAAGCACACGGGTTTCCCGCACTGATCGAATTTCATAGCCAGCGCATCCTCTGCTTGTACTAAGTCGCGCTGACCAGACCTCTTCTGTTATTGGGATGCGATGTCAGCGTGCCAGTCCAGTTATGCACCCGCGTTGATCCTGTTTAGGCGAGTTTGTTCTAACAGCCAGCCTTCCAGATGACTCCAGACCTGGTTGTTGGCCTTGTAAAGGTCGCCCTCCCTTCTATGGCATGTCTGTTCGTCATATGAGCCACCTTTCTTGGAGATAAGCTTATCCTTCCACCATCTATGGAGACTCCTTCTCCTATATAAGCCTCCACCATTGCCATGAGCAGCTAGTTTTTGATATATAGCTTTGGACATAGAGGAATTCATAGTGCTTTAGTGCTGCTCTTAATAGGTAGTTGGTGTGTTAAGTGTGGATTGCTAGAGAGCTTAAGGAAGGTTATGAAGTTTTGTTGCCTTGTGTGAGAGAGAGAGTTGATTGTCTTGGGAGATCTACCTCCAAGGGTGAATGCTTATGAGACTTGCTGGCTGGACCCTCTTGAGAAGGACTCAATGTCAGAACATTGGTTGTACCTTTATCTGTTTTGATTAATAAAAGATAGATGACTACTGTTATGGTTCCATTCTCATTTGTCTTATAATGGTTAATGTGAATTACATCCTTTCTGACTGATGTATAGTTGCTTTTGCTAGATTTTACGCTTGTGTTTGTCTTCTCTTTGCATGTGCAGGTGTCCATCCACGAGGATAGTGGAGGATTGTGACCGACCAGAGCGAAGGAACAAGAGTGGCATCTCTTCATCAAACATAGCGCTGGAATCAAAGTAGGTGTTCATTACCCACTTTGTAATTGCAACTAGGAACTTGCAGAGTAGCATTGATTGATTGTTGCTAGACCCGTTCTGGGTTAGTAGGGATCGCCTCTATCCGTAGAGGGGATTTACCTCTCCAACAATTTGGCGACTCCGCTGGGGAGCGTTGCTTGTGTCTTTTGTTGTTCATCCTTGTTTTGAGTTTGATTGTCACTCTCTTGTCAAAGATTGGGGATTAGCTTTCTGTTTTTGATTTCCTGGTTCACTCTGGGAAATGCTTTAATTGTTTTAAAAACCATTATCTTGGTTTGGGAGCTTTTGGTTTGATTTTGCCTGTTTTTTAGCCTCATCGCGGTTTATATCGGAACAATCACGCTGACATCGCACATCTGTTTCTTTGGCTTCACTGTCATCGCGTTTATACGTTTAACAGTCGCGCTGACCTTGTTTTCGGGCCAGCGCCCTTAATCCGTGTCCTTCCGTGCTGACAGCGTAAAGTTGCTACGCGTGTTCTCTGGTCAGCGCTTTGTTGCTGGGGGTCACCCGCGCTGATCCTGTAGAATTCATTTTTGTCCAAATTTTCCTCCTGAAGCTGTTGGTTTGACTGTCCCCTGCTCTTTCCACTTGGTTTATGACTTGTTTTATGTTGCTTGAACTGTGACATACTTGCTCGTGAAGTCTTGTTCCACAAGGGTTCGTTTATTACTTGTTTTTCGGTTTTGCAAAGCCTTCCTTTTCGCTTTCGCTACTTGGTTTGCATTTTGCCTTAACTTTTACAGTTGCTGGAGTGTGTTGGATCGTTGTTTGATTGGTTTTGAACTCCCATCCTCCGGGTGTTTGCTTTTCTCTATTGATTTCGCACTCAAGCCCTAGGGCATCTAGTGGCCGTGTGTGTGTCAAGCCTTCCGTGGGATCTTGTTTTCTTGTTTGACCAGCCAACTTTAGATTTGCTTTTCACATTTGCTAAGTGATTGTTGAAATTGTTTTGGTTGTGTTCTAAGCGATTTTGCTTCCTCCTTGTTTGAATTCCTTTTTGTCATGTTGAGCTTAGATTACATAGCTCGTAAACCTTAGTTTTTCCTTTGATTTGGAAAATTGCTTTGGTGTCTTGAGGACTTTGTTGTCTTTTCATCAAGTGATTTTATTCTTTTTGCCTGGTGTAGTTGTCTCTCAAAATCATTTTAAGTGCTTTGTGCCATTGAAAAGGAAATCAAACTAGTATCTTTTGCATTTAATAGTTAAAAGGAAAAGAACATTTCAAAAGAAAAGTTTCGTTTCCTTACCATTAGTTGCATTAGGTTGTTTGATTGCTTGAGATCGTTTTGTTTGATTGAAAAATTCCCAACCTTCTCATAGTTAGAATTCATCGAACGAAATGATGTTCTTTGGCATGTAGTTTGCATCTAAGTATTTCTGAGAGATCATTACGGTAGGACCTGAAATCAAAACTTAATTCAAGATCAACCGTAAAATAAACCAAATTTATCTAAAAACGCATTGGAACTTAACGCAAATATCTAGAGGTCTAGGCTAGAGACGTGCTCCGGCATCGTTAAACCTAGTCACTCTTGTTTCGCATTAAGGTTGGGTGATTCCTCCTGGTGTGATTCAATTGTGGTCTAGCACGGATTTGGGCTCCCACATATCGTCGCGTATATATGGGGAGACTCCACTAGGTTTGCATCCTTTATCCATAGGAAGCCGAGTCTTCCGCCTTGTGAACCATAACGCACCGAAAATAGCATTCGGGAAGATTGACTGCAGTACGGAAAGTCCTTGGTTCTCATACGATTGCCAAGGTGTATAAGCAGTTTTACAGATTGCTTGGTAAACCTTTTGCTTAGAATCTCCAGAGCAGTCACTTTTGATCCTTTTCGGACTCCCTAAAAGAAAAGGTGTAAGTGAGCGTCTTGTCACGTCGTTCTCATTAAACATTCGAAGGAGATAGAGTCATCTTTTCGTCGTTTTCTCGACTCTCGAAACATGAAAAGGTCAAGTTCAGTTCCCGTGTCTTAAAATTTATTCGCCTACAATAACATTACTTGGTTAGATCTTGTGTGCGTTAGTTTGAGTAGGTTTCTTTTTGCTATGGTGACTTTTCCAGGGTTCACCAACCTAAGTTCCCCTCCTGATGGGAATCCTAGTCATTCCCCTCCTCTTGGGAATGTTGGTGCTCCTTATATGGCGACTATATTCCTTCCAGGGTTAACTGTCGGGTTGCCTGTTTGGTTGTTTTCAACCTCTTTGGTCCCTACCGTGTCGGCTGACACTCCATCAGTCCCTCCACCTGCACAACATCATGTTGAACCTAAGGTGGACCTCTCCCCTTCGATGCCTACTTCTACGTCTTCTTCTTGTACTTCGCCTAGTGAAAGTCTCGATTCCGATAACCAGGTGGCTAAGAAGAAGAAGAACAAGAACAACAAGAAGAAGTCTGCTAAGGGAGAGGTTACAAATATAACTGTCGTTCCCTCGAGTACACCTGAAGTCGGGCCCCCTTCCACTCCTCCGCGGAAGGTTAAGTTTCCTTGTCGATTATGCAAGGAGGAACATCTTCTTCGTGATTGTCCTGGCATTCCCACGATCTTAGAAGTATGGTCTTGTGATCCGGCCCACCTCTCATCGTCCACTAAAGCTCATGGCGATGTTACCTTATCAGTTAGGAATGGTAAGGGAAAAGGGAAGATTCGAATCCCCTGCAGACTTTGTGAAGGCAATCATCCCCTTCACCTTTGTCCACTCATGGATAAAGCCTCCACTATTTTGGAAAGTCTCCCAGGTCCCTCACCCCAACTCCCCGTTCGATATCAATGCCTTTCTGTAGCTGCAGATCATTCGCCTCCCGACAATGAGATTGGTTCGCATTCTCCTCTTGTCCAGGCCCCTCTTCCCGAACCTGGCTGTGCCCAGCCTGTTCCCGACCAACCATTGGTCGGACAGAGTGTCATCCACTCTGTTTCGGAAGAGCAAAATTCCCATGTTCTTCTCGTCTCATCGGATTCTCCTGAGCTCGATGATGGTTTTCCCATCCCAGCTTCTCCGGAGAATTGTGATTCGGTTCCTTCCGAGCAGGGGGGCAACCACATGGTTCCCCCACCAAGTAGTTCGGTCATGTCCTTCGATTGGAGCTGTTTGGCTACCCCTCCCCTTCCATCCCATGTGCCTTTCTGGGTCACCGCGTATGCTTCCCATATGGCGTTGCCTGGCACTGTGTTAGATGAGGGAGCATCGGTCAGTCTTATGCCCGTTACTACTTGGCGAGCTTTGGGTTCCCCATCGCTTGTACCTGTTGCACCGAATCTCACCGCTTTCGACGGAGGAACGAGTCAACCATTAGGGATCCTTCCAAAGTTCCCTATCACTTTGGGGGACAAGACTGTCTATATAGACGTCTCGGTTACCCAAGGCCCTTTAGACTTCAGTCTTCTCCTTGGTCGTGACTATGTGTATGCCATGGGCGCCCTTGTTTCTTCACTTTTCCGTGTGGTTTGCTTTCCACACGATGGAAGAATGGTGACGATGGACCAATTATCGTTCATTCGTCCACAGGCCCCTCCGGCACCATTGCCTTTCCCTCTTGGTTGCCAGCCACCAGTTGCATCTGCCTCACCTCAGATCAACTACATGGCCGCCTCTCCCATGCCTGTACCCAGCAATGCCGCTATCGTGCATAGTGTTCTGGGGGCATTGGGTCCCGACTTCCGAGACATCGACCTCCCACTGGGAGTGCCACTCTTGGAAGCCCCGACTTCCTGTTCATTATGATAAAGTTCGGATTGCAGAGCATAGTTCCTTGTCTTGAGTCAAGCTCGTTAAAAAATGAATCACCGATTTCGGAGCATAGTTCCTGATCTTGTGTCAAGCTCCCTAAAAAATGAAACAAGGAGTTTCGAGGATAGTTTTGCTACTGTCTCAACCTCGTTAAAAAAATGAAACAACTCCCTTTCCAAGTCGAGTCTTTCCAAGATCTCGAAAGTGAACCTTCATTCCATCCACTTTGTTGAATGAAATGAAGCTTGGGGGGCATGTACTTTGTTTTGCGTCGTTATGCTGGGGGCATGCGAACTTATAACAAGCATAGTTTTTCGTTTCAAGCTTGTGTAAACATGAAACCGAATCTAAGCAAAGTTCTCTATGGTTCAAGCTTGTGTAAAAATGAACCCATACCCAAGTCACCTTTAACCTCTTTTCTGACTCGTAAAATATGAAAACATTGCCGAGTATTGTTTCCCTTTTTGACTCGTTAAAGAGAATAAAAATGGAGGTCTTCTTTCAGCTCTTTTCTGACCGTTTAAAGAGGAAAAGATTGTCGAGTTATTCCTCTTGGCTCATTAAACGTTACTAAGGGGCGGTCATTTTAAGTTCTTTTGTCAACCGTTAAAACATAAAAAGATTACCGGGTTTTTGTCATTTCAAACTCGTTAATAGTTACGAAATGACGTGGTTTTGATCGCTTTTTTACTTTTTCAGGTTGAAATCACTATTTATGAAAAGTACTCCTCGATCGTAATGGTGGGGCGGTTCTTTTGGGAATTATTTTATACTTTTTCAGGCCCGAGAGACACAACTTTACGTAAAAGGACACCCCTGGAGTTTCCTTTTCTGTTGTCTTTTCAAACTCTCTAAACATGAAAAGCCGCTGAGTTCTTCCTTTGTCAGACTCGTTAAAACCTGATGACATCGGATTTTGTCGAAATGACGCACCACAAGCATATGCTATTCCCCAATTCAGCTTGTTAAAATATTGGGGTACTCGCCAGAAATGGTGGAGGAAAAGAAAATTTGGGAACCATATATGGTCGTGTCAGGCGCTTTGTTTCGCTCTTGAACATGGCACTTCTCTGCTTTTCGTGTCGGGGTGGGGATATCTCATCTCATTTTTCACTTGCCTCCGTGGGTTTGGGTAATCCTATTTGACCTCTCATCTGCTCATTGCCTCGTCATCATGACCTCTGATCCACCGATGTCAAATACTGCCAATTCCACTGTCGTGCCGCCAATATGTTCAAGAGAAGTTGACCTCTGAAAAGAAACAACCTCTGTTTGATAGTTCATACAATCTTAATTCACAACATTATCTCTCTGTCTCATGTCGATGATGTGGGAAACACTATGTCCCACCTTCAATCAAGGTCACTTCCTGTCGACTTCAGCTCATTATCTAAGAAGCTGATCTAGAGACTCCCTGCCAGTGCCTTAGACCCTGCATGCCTCAATGGCAGGTTCTTCGTGTTCGACATGAGGTTTTCATCATTGCCCTCCGATCGAATGATTCTATGGGTGTTCGACTTCAGATCGCTAATTCACACGTCGTAGATTGTACCTATAGTACCTTGAGGGCCATTTTCATTATTGGTGGTACCTCTCGCGTCTGTTAACAGTTCCCAATATTGACTGGTAATCAGACGATGTTCATGCATGTTCGACTTCTGCTCACATGTTCACATGCTTGAACTTGTACTTCTGTTCAGGTCGAGATGGACCGCAAGACCCTGGATTGTGTCTGTTGTAATCTAGGCGTGATTCTTGATACGTGACTCATTCACTGGATGGTTGCGACCATACTTGAGTCAATTCATTGATCCTAACCAGATGGCTGCGTCCATACTACGGATCTAGATTATCATGTACTCTCTTATGGATG
>APFE031457496.1:0-25248 GCA_000404065.3 Pinus taeda | reverse complement strand
AAACAAGCGTTGGAATCCAAGTAGGTTATTCTCACCCACTTGTTAATTACAACTAGGAACCTGCAATGTAGCATTGTTTGATTGTTGCTAGACCCCTGTTGGGCTAGTAGGGATTGCCTCTATCCGTAGAGGGGATTTACCTATCCAACAGATCTCATGAAGGAAAATCGTGTATATACACAAGTTTTAATATAGATAGTTACCTATGTTTCTCTGAGATGGATAAAAGTGGCATAGATCTAGGGGGAGCTTCTCATATGCTTCCATCAAATTATTATTGGCTTTCTAGTTCTGACAATGATTTGTTGCAAAATGTTGTTGATGCCTATATGATGCTTAGGGATGATGAAGTTATGAGTTGTTGAAATTATTATGCTTTTGCTGCTAATGAAATAGTTCCTTGATGAACTTGCTAATTGATGTCTTGGATATGATCAGATTTGATGATGATAAGTTGGCACAAGTTCAAGGGGAGCATCTGCTATGCTTCTAATAGTGCATTGTTATCATTATGGTTTCTTGATCATTTATTGTCGCATGATGCTTTATGATGAATACATGTCATTACTGATGTATGGTTGTTCCTAGAGTTGTCGTCAAAGATACATATGCTATTGTCATTAGTGATGTTGCCGATATGTTTCTTGTGTTGCACTCAATGAAGTTTTCAATCCTACTTGATACACTTGATGAAGATGATGTGTATGCTATGGTCATTTTTGAAATTGGTTGATGATGATGAGTTCATGATTCACTCATTGTTCTTGGAATCTCTCATTGATGAGAATATATATACATATTTCTATCACTATGCCATGAGTTATCAATGATGGATGAACTAAATATAGGGATCTTATGGATAATTACTTGAGTTGAACTTTGGTGAAGTTGTTTATTATGTGATAATTATACTTAATACACTTGATGAAGTATATGTTATGCTCATTATTGATGTTGAAGGTTATCCTTGTCTTTGATGGATGCATGAAGATAATATGATGGAATTATGGTTCAAGAGATTGATATTGTTGCCTATGGATTATAGCTCTTCCTATATGTGGAAAAATCATGTTACATGAAGTCAAGAGGATTTTTATTGATATGTTGTTGCAACTTCTTAGTGATGCTTGGAAACAATGCACATTTGGTCACATATTGATGATTACACTTTCCTACATGATGATGATAAGGATGTTCATGTTGTTGTCTATGTTGTCTATGATCATATGTTCATGTTGTAGGTTCCTATATGGTGTATGATGGTCGTTGATGATTTTCATGGTCTTGCTACCTCACTATTGAGGTCTTTGGTTTTGGTTATAAATGTCATATATGTCTCTTGATGCAAAGGTCATGTTAAGACCCATGTTGTAAATCATTATAAAATTTAGTCATGTATGGGATATTGGGATCAAGTTATGTCATGTATGTAATCCCATTTTTAGACATTGATGTGAACTCTGGGTAAAAAATGTAAACCCAATAAGTTCAGTATCTGAGTTAATAATGATTCATTGGTGCTAGGAAATATCATTTTTAATTGAGCCATAAATTCTTTAACGGTATTGAACATCTTCAGAAGGTTCAACATATGATCAGGGGGAGTATGGTTAGTATGTAGTTTTCATATTCAGTAGATCAGACCTATAACGATCCTCTCTACAAAGGGGGAGAGAAGCTTGGTGTTTGGAGAATAATGGTTGAGAATATTGGTAAGAAGTCTTGGTATTTGTAGGTGTGTTTGTAGGGGTTTACAAGTGATGACCAAATACCAAAGTGGTTGCCATCAAGTCCAAAGGGGGAGATTGATGGCATTATGGTTAATGTGTTGTCCTTGATGGCAACCTACTTGATAAATATGCCAACATTGTGATAACATAATTATTATGCACGCTGGTACAAATGTTACAGGTGATATGGAAAAATGAATGTCATTTCAGAGACATATGGATGGTAAAGGTAAAGTTTGATAAAGTATACATGGGTCTTGAGCAAGGTCGCATACATACAAAGGTATTGTGAGGGAAATTCGTGTACAAAATCTGAACCATGGTATTTTTGATATGAAGGGTCATTACCATGTTATTGGCCCATTCTAATTGGTGTGACAATGGTTATTTGATCCTATCAAATATACCAACGACATTATTAAGGGATTGACCTAAGGTATTGGCTAAGGCTAAATTTATATAAGGAGATAGAGATAAAGGTGTTATGTGTGCAAGTAATGGTTTATTAATGGGTAATATGATCTAAAACACGGATGCACTAGGGAGAATGGAGATGGCTCAAATATGACAGATCTAAAATGAATACATATTGCTTGATCTGTTTATGTTTTTGATAGATCTATAATGATGGTATGAATCTACATATAATGATCTGTGACTATAACAAGTATGTATGCTGAGATTTGGGTTTTACAGATATATTATGTAGTGAAATTATAATTTAGTGATTTCAGATATGTACACTAGTTTTCATTTGAGTGGTAGCGTACATATGTGAATCTGTCTCTACAGGATCATGTATAAATTCTACAAATTTATACTATATGTTGAGATCTATATGCGGGTGTTATGCATGGTAGTCACGTACATATGCTGATATGTTTTGTGGAAGTCACATATATATACTATGGTTTTGTACTATGGCTTGTTGATGACATTTGATAAGTTCTATTCTATTTGTTTTTGTATGTTGATGAAGTCTTGATCATATTGATCTCTGTTTAAGAGTGTTGATTAGGTTGGTTGTTCATGATTGGAATATTGATTAGTAATGATGCTGCCATTTGGTGATCTATGATTGGTTCAATGATTTGAGAATAGTTCGGTACTTGATTGATGTAGAAACTAGGTTGTAGTTTTGTAGCTGCTTATGAAGTTTTAATAAAAATCATAAGACACAAACCTACTCTACTGCTTTGTGGACATTAATTCACAATTTAGTACAAAAATATCATACATGCAAGAAGAAAAAATACACCTGAAACAAATATTTTTTATTTGGGGAAATAAATCTGCTAAAAACCCCAATGTTTACTTGCATTAATCAAATGAATAAAGGTGTATTACGATTTCTTTACTCAATTAAGCACACCTTGCAAGTGCATAACCTATCTCTATACTCTCTGAAGTCATGTGACACAAAATTAGTCAAATTTTTCCTTTGATTGAGTTTCTATTTCCATTAGATATTTCTTGAGGAATTAGGCCCCTCTTATTTAGGAAATTTCTCAAATTGAATCGTGCAATTCCTTAGGCTGATCATCTGACTGCATGCAACGCCAACACACTTAAGACTAGTCTACAACTAATGTTACACAACCTTGGAATCTACACCTCAACTGGGTAACTTGAATTCTTTGCATGCAGTAGCTATTTTGGGTTGATTGAATGGTTAACAAGATGTTCACTGAGTTTCACTAAAGTCCCACTACTTAATTGGCCTTCCACTAGTTCCTCCAACAGTTGGAACTAGTTTAACTAAAAACAACCTTAGATAATTGACTTTGATTGCTACAAATTAGCAATCCCACATGCTTAACTGAAATATAACTCCTCCAAATTGAATTTATTGAGTAAATTGGGTGGCACAAGCCATGACCCACAAGTTAACATCATCCAAGTTGTCTGTTGATGTGGAAATTCATTTTTTCTCAATTTAATCAAGACAAAATCAAATTGAGAAGTTCTTGCTACATTTTTAAACACTCCCTCTAAGTAATAAAGGGATTATCAACCACCCCCATCCCGCACATATGGAACTTGAAATTTCCTCTTTACAAGGCCTTTGTCAAAATGTCAGCATCTTGTTCCTCTGTTGGAATGTACTACAACAATATTATCCACCTCTGCATAGAATCCCACAAATGGTGATGTTAGACTCTCTATATGCTTGGATTAATCGTAAAAAAAGGATTTTTAGAGAGATTGATGCAACTCTGGTTATCATAGATGATCATAGCTGGATCCATCATCTAACCAAACAATCCAACAAGTATCTGTCACATCCATATCACCTCACACGTTTCTTGATTGGAAACCATGTATTCTTCTTCTACCAAGATGAGTGCTACACATATTTTCCTCCTGCTGTACCAAGAAACTACTGCAGACCCAACACTGAAAATTCCAAGGTGGATTCTTTCTATTTCAGACTGATGAATTCCTCACCCAATATGCATTTGTGAAGCCACATAGCTTCACCCCCTCTATCTATCTATACCATAGTCCAAACTCAGTAGTGCCTTTGAGGTACCATAGAACATGCTTTGTTTCCTTCCAAAATAATTTGGTTGGCCTAACCATAGCTTGACTCAGCTAGTTGACTACATATCACATATCTGGTCACGGGTTCACAAGATGCATTAGTGAACCCACCAATTGCTTGTAAATAGTAGCATCCACTTCCTCACATGAAGTGGCATCCTCTTTCCCCCAGTTGGTTTCTAGAGGTGTCTACGTGGGTTTGAAATTGTCCACGCGGAACCTTTGAAGTATCTTGTTGGCATACTTTCCCTGAGAGACAAGCATTTCACCATTTCCTTGCCATACTTCCAATCCAAGGAAGTAGTGGATGAGACCCATGTCCTTCATTTCAAACTCTCTTGCAAGGTCCTCCTTGAAAGATATGATTAGTTGCTCATCACCAGTTAAAATAAAATAATCAACATATAAGATAATAATCAACAATTTACCTTCTACCAAGATATGATAGAGGTTTTCACCTGCTTCACTTTTGGTGAAGCCCAAACTGGTGAGATATCTATTGATCCTAGTGTACCAAGAACAAGGTGATTTCTTGAGACCGTACAACACTCACTTGAGTTTGTACATGTGAGACTCCCAATCAAAAGTATCAAAGCCTTCTGGATATGCACCTCCTCCTTAATAACTCCATTGAGGAATGTTGTTTTTACATCCATTTGGTGGATCTTCTACCCCATGTATGAAACTGGAGAAAGAATTGATCTAATTGGTGTATACCTTGCTACAGGATCAAAGGTATCCTCATAGTCAATCCCATCAACTTGAGAGTACCCCTTAGCCACAAATATGTCCTTACACTTTTCTATGCTTCTGTCTGCTACATGCTTTACCTTGAAGATCCATCACAAACCCACAACTAATTTATCTGCTAGGCTTGGGACCACTTCCCAAAAATTTTTCTTTGTAATGGATATGCATTCCTCCACTATTTCATCAAACCATATAGGATTCTCTACTTCTTCCTCGAAAGAGGATGGATCAGTATCTACAAGCTCAGTCATTAGAGCCATGTAGTCAGTGTACTAATCTGGTGACATTCTATGCCTATGCTGATTTGAAGGAGCAACCACATTCTCCCTCACATCCTACACAAGTCTCTCAGCTTCCCTGGTCCTTTTCTTGCCTTCTCTATATGGTTCTGCTTGAGTGGATGTATCCACTCTATGCTCCTTAACTTGTGGCTACTCCATAACTTCACGAGGCTCTTGCCTTAAATCTAAAAGCTCCTCTTCTAGTGGGATCTGAAGCTCTCTCTTAAGAGAGCACCATATCACTTTATCTTCATCAAATTTTACATCCCTTCAGACAACTATCATTCTGAAGGATAGAAAATACACACAATAGTTGTGGGGAGTTTCCATGTAACCAACAAATACCCCCAATTCTACAATCAAATCTAACTTCTTCCTTGATTCTTTGGAGATATGACAGTAAATAGAGGCTCCAAAAATCTTGAAGTGTGACACATCCACATTTCTCCCTGAGAAAGCCTCCTCTGGTGTAATCATGCCCAAAATATGATGAGGACTCTACTTCTAGAAATAGACTGTTGTGTTGCATGCCTCGACCCACAAATGTAGAGGTAGGCCTTGATTATGCAACATCACCCTCGCTACTCCCGTGATGCTCAATTCTTTCTCTCAGCCACCCCATTTTTGTATGGGTTGTGGGGTACTACCAACTCCCATCGAATTCCTTCCTTTGCACAAAAAAATTAAATTCATTGGACATGTACTCACCTCCATTATCTCTCATGAGAGACTTCACCTTCTTGCCCATTTCTTTCTCAACTAGTGCCTTGAATTCTACAAACTTGGAGAATGTCTAATCCTTCTTTCGCATGAAGAAGATCCAACACTTATGTGAGAAGTCATCAATAAAAAAGGAAAAATATTTGTTCCTGATAGCGGAGGTTGTCGAGAAAGGTCCACAGACATTAGAGTGGATCCTTTCCAAGGATTCATGTGATTCACTGCCCCGATCATGGAATATGGATTTTGTGTACTTCCCAAGGTACATCCTTTCCATACATCCTGCTTCTTAAGTGCTCCTTTGGGATGCCTGTGGTTATCTGTTACATGATCTTTAAAGTGCCATGATGTAAATGGCCAAGTATTCTATGCCAAATTTCACCAACATGGCGGCTCTACACTTTCACTACCTTTGTGCTCAATGCAACACAATCCTCCACATCTAGCTTGTACAAGTTCTTCATGCGAACCCCGATCTGCTTCACATGTCCCATGGATATGTGTCTTAGGAATTCGTTTCCTTTTCTGAAGATCACATCATAACCACAGTCTTCCAAAACTACAATATAAACGATATTTTTCTTTGGGCCCAGAACAAACATGACCTCCTTGAGCCTGAGGGGGGAGCTCGACTCCCTCTGAAAGGTGACTGTACCAATCCTAGTTGTGATATACCTTCTATCTCCCCCCATATCAATGTGCATATACAAATATTTCTCTTCCAGGTCATTGAAAAAGTCTCTACACCCTGTCATGTGGAATGATGCACCTGATTCCAAGTACCACATGCTCCCCATCACTATGCTGGACATGCATGCATTGAGGGTAAATTAAAGCTTGAATGGTGAAGCCAAAGCTTCACTTGTTGCTCCTCCTAAGGTCTTATTCCTTGTCTTCTTGTGTGTACACTTCATCTCATAGTGCCCAAATTCATGACAATGGAAGCATTTAATTTTTGACAATTTTTTCTTCTTGCCCCCTTAACTAGAGTCTAGTTTGGATTAGGATTTTTTCCCTTTTCCCTTCTTTCCATTTCTAGCCAATGCAATTTTTTCTTCATCTCCGCCCTTAGATGAAGTCCCATCTTTGGTATTCTGCCTTATTATCCTATACGAAATTGAACCACAAGCACTCCCAATTCGGTAATTTCTCCCTATCATTGAACGAATCTTGAGAGCTATGTGAGCTCTTGGGAAGGCCCAAAAGGGTTAGGATTACCACGTCATCTTAAGGGACAATAACACTGACCCCACCCAGTTTATCACAACACAATGTGAACCTACTCAGATACTGTAGTATAGTGTCATTCTTCTGCATCTTGATACTTTAAAGTTTATCCTTGAGTTCCAACTTCCTTTGGTCACTACTATTCTTGAACAATTCTATTAGTATTTTGCACATCGTGGATGAATTTTATTTTTCATGGAGATTCAAGACAATATGATAATATAATCCCTCCAATATCATTCTCCTCACGTTGGATACATGATTCTTCCACTATGCAAGGTCTTGAACATTGACTGTTGGTGGTCTTGAGATATTTGTCTTGACATATTCAAGAAATCCATTTTCATCCAATATTGCCTCCATGAGGTCCTTCCATGCAACAAAATTTGAGGTTCCTTCCAAGGCATACTCTAGCCTTAGTCCATTGAAGGCCATATTCTCAGTTATAAAGAAATCGTACTACATTGATCTTCAAATTTGAATCTCTCAGAAACAACTTCAAATTTCCTGCTCTAATGTGAATCCAACTCTGATACCATGTATAAATTAGGTTGTAGATTTGCAACTGCTCATGAAGTATTAATCAAAATCACAAGACACAAGCCTACTCTATTGCTCTACAGACATTAATTCACAATTTAGAACAAAAGTATCAAACATGTAAGAAGAAATAATGCAGATCCAACAATTATTTTTATCTCGGGAAATAATTGTGCTAAAAACCCCAATGCCTACTTGCATTAATCAAATGAATAAAGATGTATTACGATTTCCTTTCTCAACTAAGCACACCCTGCAATTGCATAACCTATCTCTTTGCTCACTAAAGGCCTCTGACCCATACTTAGTCAATTTTTTCCTCTACTTGAGCCCCTATTTCCTTGTGCTATTTAATGAGGAATTAAGCCCCTATTATTTAGGAAATTCCTCAAATTGAATTGCACAATTCCTTAGGCTGATTATCTGACTGCATGCAACACTTGTATACTGAAGACTAGTCTACAATTGATGTTACACTGCCTTGGAATCTCCACCTCAACTGTGTAACACGAATTCTCTACATGCACTAGTTATTTTGGGTTGATTGATCAGTTAAGTGGATGATCACTGATTTTGACTGAAGTCCCACTGCTTAACTGACCTTCCACTAGTTCCTCCAATAATTAGAACTAATTTAACTGAAAACAACCTTAGATAACTAACCTTGATTGCTACAAATTAGAAATCACACATATTTAACTAAAATCTAACTCCTACAACTCGAATTTACTGAGTAAACTGGGTGAAAGAATCCATTTCACACAAGTTAACATCATCCAAGTTGTCTGTTGATGTGGAAATTGAAATTTTCTCAATTTAATCAAGGCAAAATCAAATTGAGAATTTCATGCTGCATTTTCAACAATTGAGTGGTTACTTCAGTGTTGTAGTGATTCATGATGCAATAGTAAGAGATTTGAGATCTGTATGCAAGTCTTATGTGGAGGAAAAGTGTATATACTTGGTGTACTTCATAACAATAATGTATACATTTTGAAGTATATTTGACTAGGGTTTGCAGTGACAACACTCTATTTCTGTGATAGTGAACAATATATGGTTTGGTATAATGGTTGTGCATTGGTATGATATGATGGTTTATATCTATTATGGATTGGTTTAATCTTGTTGAAATGGTTGATTGAGATTCAATGATTAGTTTGATGGTAATATATTGATTGAGTTATTCAGTATTTGGTTTCAAAGTTGTTACTTAGTTTGGGCTTAATGTTGGAATTGGGTCTAGTCCTAAAATATGTTGAAAAGCAGCCTAAAAGATTTTATGTTTTGAGTCAAATGGATCTAGTATGAAATATTATGAAATATGGTCCGTAATAGGTGCTAAGGGTTGAAGCCTTTAGTGAGGAAGTCAAAGCTTCCTTCAAGTGGTAGTTGGTACATTTGTGCAGGGGGTAGGTGATCCCTTCTAGTAGGAGCTATTAAATGAGATCAGGGGGTTGGAGCTCCCTTCTAGTAGGTGATGGAGAATGAGAGAAGGTTGTAGCCTTCTGCAGGTGGGTGCCTGCATGTTGGTAAGATTCTGCGCTAGTACAAGATTGTAAGATGTTTTTTTTTATAATAAAAGAAGAAGACAGAGACAACGACAACGATAGTTTTCTTCCACATTGGGTTTCCACCTAAAATCATGGTATTTATGTGTGTTGATATGTCTCTTGTGTGTTGACGATCTATCTATTCTGCAATTCTCATAATGAATGAATAATGAAGTAGAGATGCATTGGTTAAGGATGAACATTTGATGAAATATATGAAAAGTTAATTAACTGGATATACGATGTTTACTTTCATTGAAGTCACGTACATAATCTAGTTGCATGAATGATGATAGCATATATAGATGAAAATATGAAATGAAAAAGTTTAAAGTGAACTAAAATACTGATTCACCCGCACGCCCGTCTCAATATTATTCCCAACAAAATATTTACATTATGATGGCAGAGAAGACATAAGGCAAGTACATAGGGTTCTTGGAAACCCTAGAGTACTCATTCCTATTCTTATTTCCAGATCACAAGAAAAGTTTATTTTCCTACTATCACACGTCATATGCATCCACCAACCTTTGATGTTGTGCTCTTAGTGTTGTTGCATGGTCCTGGAGTTGGTTCGCTCGCTTGTCAAAACCCTAGTGGCACAACCTTCTAGACAATTTCTGTGTTTGTTAGAAACTCCTAATTGACGTTAATGGCCTAATAACAATGTGCAGCCTTGGTAAGAAACTTTGGCTTCATCCACATAGAGTAATATTCTCATTTTCTATCTCGTACCCTTTGTTTCCATATTCCCATTTCATCGATGCTATAATATGTCTTCTTGTGAAATACCTTAAGTGTTTATGATGTTGCATATTTTAGATCGACATCCATGAGATATTTAGACATGAGTGACCAACAACAGTTCTAATGCTCTAATCCCGCAAACATATAGGCATCTATTAGTATGAAATACAAAACTTTTATTATAATAGAGCACGAAACAATTATAATAAATAAAATTAGACTACAAAACTAATACTAAGGGGTAAGCAATGTAGGTGGGATATTTTTTCATCATTTTTATGCCTAGGCTAGCCATCAAATGCATTCTATGGTTCCCATCTAGGTTTTCACTTTAGCAAAGTCTTATTTCCATTCTGAAATTTTTATCACCTTATGCTTAGCTCATATCTTCTTTGTAATGTTTTTCCTTGCCGGGTAAGTGGTAATCCCATCATATTATACATGCATCGACTTAACCTGAATGGCTATTCATATCTCACCTTTCACTAGGAATTTATGTTTCATATTTGAAGCATGTTCCAATGTATCTCCCTTATTTATCCCAACTCTTTGTCTCCCTTCAACACGGTGTTTCAAACACAATGTAACTTATCATATGCTAGTCTTTACAATTTTTTTTTTGTGCAATTTTTAATCTGTTCATTCAACATTCATGCTTAGTGCATGGTTTGTACTTCCCTCTACTATTGTGTGACTTACAGTGACTTCCTCAAGGCGTAATGTGACGATCCCTTGCCATGGTTAATCACATGCATTACGCCATTTGAAATTGAGATATATGGTTTCATAACATAAACGATAGCTGCCACTATAATAGCTCCCGTTGCCTGCGGAGCTCAAGTCTTTGGCATTCTCATGTGGCATGCTGCAGTATACCACATTTGGTATCTCTCTTATTCAATAATCCACGTATGGATTTTTCGTTGGTATAGTTGCATTCTAAACCTGCCATTCACGCGATAATGAATAAATCACACCGAGCTCTTCTTGGAAACCCATATAAATCGCAATGTTAGCTCTTGATAAAAAATTTCTAATGCATGGATCTCATGCGACTTAACCCAACATGTGCTCATATGCTCTCTAGGTAATATAAATCAGCACATCAATGGTGTATGTTGCGTTAGGGCGCCGAGAAATCATAATAAACCTTGCTATAGAATTCATGACATATATAAATGTTTTATGAGCAATGTGTCTTTTCTTTGGGCACACGTAACCCCATAGCATCACGTCTCTGCTCTGGACATATGACTTGTACCACTTTAACGAGACTGCTGATTGCACTGTTGGGTGTATGATCAAATTGATTAAATACCAATTAATTTGGACAGTGCATTATTTTGACAGTTCCTAGTCGTAGTGCCCTTGTAGCTTTTATGTACTGTCTATCAAATGTGAGCAAGAGAGTGGTTGCGTGAACCATTGAATCTCTTAGTTGCGATCTTGTGACCTTCTAATTTAGTACATGGATGAGGGCAAGTCGCAGGTAGCTAAGTCCCATAATCGCATAAGATACCAAGTCACAAATCCTGGCCGCATGGCTGAGACTTGTAATTGCAATTTAGTGACTTGGAGATACGTCGAAGATGATAGATGTGCCCTGAGGAGAGGTCGCATAATCTCATTGTAGGATATGTCACATTCTCTGGCTGCGTGGCTAAGACTCTGAAAGCGATTTTGTGACCTGCATCTGAAGGTGCGACCGAATCTCAAAACTCAATCTGGAGGTGCGACTGTTCAAGATTATCCTCCATGATAATTGGATATGTAAATGGTGAACCCAAAGCAATTGACCATTCCAAAGCCACCTCTGTTGTTTACCCATTTTTAGTTGCTGCTATTATTGTGAAAGTCATCGCCAAAACATTTCCTGGATGCGCTTCCCCTCTGAAATAACTTTGAATGTAAATGCAATTGTGACCTACCTCCAACATGCTATGCAACCTACTTATGCTATCTCTTGTACAAGGAAATCTGCCCAAGCTTCTCTACTAGTGGGAAAACTGTGACTTTTAATACTTTAACTACCTCAAGTTCATTTGGGTATTTGACACAGTATTGTTTACTTGTATCCAATGACAAACCCTCTCATGTTCTAAGGAAGCTGTGTGTTCCCATTTATTACAACGTGCATGCAAATCCATATGCCCATTTCGCCACAACCAAACTTGATTGACAACAATAATAACTGCAAGACGGTGTCGACTTACCACCAGATGAACAATGGTAGAATATGTTAGTAACTTTGTTGCTCAGAGTTTTGGCCATTTTTCTTTGTCAAAGCCTATTGCCTCTCCTTACCAAAAGTATTGATAATTACTAGCATCACCGGTTGAAGCCAAATGAGAAACAACTAGATGTAGAGGTGGTGAGGATATATGGCCAATTGACCCAATAGGTAAAACCAAATTTTATAATTCTCTTTGCCACGCCACCCCTTTCTAACTTCCTCCAACATACTTGGGGAATTTTGTTGCTCATTCAAGGCAACCCTTTCAACGTGGAAACTGGATTTTGATTTACTCCGGGTGCGACATCTCTACTTGGAGCCAAGTTGCCAGCGTGAAGCATCCTTTCGAATGAGAAAGGTTTTTTGATATGTACGTACCCATGTTGGGTTTAGTTAAGTCCTTTCAAGTTCTTCTTCCTCACCGTCTTCATATTCAACCTCGCTATGTGTTTAGCAATCGATCTATATGGTAGAGTAATAAGGCTATGGCATTGTAATATTTTTTTCAAATATTTTGATGTAAAGTAATATATTATTTTATTTTAGAATGTGATGTTTTTAAAGATATGGGGATAATTAGGGCAATATGTTAGCATCAGTTGTTTTTTCAGCGAGGAGACTCTTAGAATGTTTGGCTAACTCATCATGGGTTTGAATAAGAAAATGACTAAATTGCAAAAGGTGAAAAATAAGGAGGCTAGGGTTCCATAGACTATTTTTAGTCTTTTGGAAGTTAATTCATTCATTTATATATACTATTCCAAGCTTTGACCAATTTTGAAGAAAGTCACCATTTCTTCATTTTACTTTTCCCTTTTAAAAGACTCAATGTTTGATGACCAAGAGGAAATACCACCTCGCCATAATGATATGACAAATCCTCCTTTATGCTATTTTGAGTGCACCCTTTATGTGCATTCTTCAATGCATATATCCCTTTAATTTTTACAAGAGCTTCCCACCTTGCTCTTCATATGACTTCACTTGGAAAATGTAGCAAATACAACCTCTTGTGCTATCACCCTACCACATAAAGCAATAAAGAATCATTAAGGTGGTAATAGCCCAAAGGAACATATCTACAAGGATATACAATTTCTATTTAACTAAAGGGATGGCTCATGCAAATTTAACTGAGATGAACCAAATATGATGAAAGTCAGTTCAAATAATGCATTTTGATGCAGCAAAACTGTATCTTTACATAATTTGCACATGGACCTGTGGGTTAATGGTCCACGCATACATTGGATGCATTTCAATTAGGGAATATCCACCGTTGATCAATCCCACTCGATCCAATGGCTATCGTGTCACCTGCTCGCGAACTAGCTTGGCCGATCTCCACCATCGATCAATCCTGCTCGATCCAATGGCTATCGCGTCACCTGCTCGCCAACTAGCTTGGCCGATCTCCATCATCGATCAATTTTGCTCAATCCAACAGCTATCGCGTAATCTCGCGTGAAATCTTACACGACAGATATATGATCGAGAGCACGCGAGAAAAGTAGTTTTCTCGTGCTACGTGTCGCCACCTTAGGTTAATCGCGCAAATTTGAGAAATACCATTTACAACTTTTAGGGCACGTGAGTTACCACTTACTACTTATGACGACCGCTCCGTCTTTCTGCTAAGACATGATTTTGATCTTCGCCATTCCTCTTCTGTCGATATTATCCATCGATCTGTTCTCATATCCAACAGATCTCTCGTTCGCTTGTCAGTGGAATTCACATTTCAACACAAATTTATCTCTGCCATACCTGTTTAAGGCAAAGTTCATAGGAAATTCATCCCTGACACTCGTACACGCAATTTACCAATTTACAGTAAAGAACATATATGTAAACAATACATAGACACAAAAATCTAGACTTCGGTTAGATGTATAATAACACGCATATTTCAACTATAAACAGAACTCAATTACAAGCTACGGCCTCACCGCCCGAATCACAAATTGCCCTGCGGCTACATTGCATACTCTATCTATCCCTTTCACCCAACACAGACTCTCTTATATAGGAAATTACAAAAGGAGGAATCGTTTAAGATCCACGAGTTTCTCCCACAATCGCTCAATCAAACCCCTAAATCTCTCTATACGCAGGCATGGCAGATAATTTCATTTAATCAAGCCTTCCAGAGGCTTATCAATTCCATCAATTTAGCTTTGTCTAAACAGAATTTTCCCCGGTTTACAATGATTTTCCATGTTTCCCCTTTCACAACTTTAAATTTAAATTTTGATTAAGCGTGGTCAAATGCTCCTGCATCAAACTCCTGAGGTACAAAAATTTTCTGTCACCTCAAGGTCATATGCTTTCTTCATCCCTTAGTAATTCTACCCACATCCTCTGTGGAATTTCCTTTATGATATTTCTGTGAGCTGCAACGAAACCTCTACAGTAACAAGTCCTCCCTGCTACACGATACCTCACCAAGCTTCTCTCCTCTGAGCTCAGTCTTTTGACATCTCTCTGGTTCTCTCTTCTTTGGAACCATTTGAGCACTCCTGGCTCTAGGTTGTTGCAATATTCTCACTTTCTTTTGTCGCTACCTGTATGACAATATAGAGACCATATGCTTACCAATCTACAACATAACTATACCTCCTTCTTTTGCACGCAAAATCTTCTTCTACTCTGATACCACTTTGATGCAGCAAAACTGCGTCTTTACATAATTCGCGCGTTGACTTGTGGGTTATGGGCCCATGTATACATCAAAAGCATTTCAATTAGCGAAATCTCCACCGTCGATCAATCCCACCCGATTCAATGGCTATCATGTCACCCTCTCACCAACGAGCTTGGTCGATCTCCACCATCGATCAATCCTACTTGATCCAACAACTATCGCGTAATCTTGTGTGAAAAATTGCATGACCGATATCAAATCAAGAGCGCATGAGAAAATTAGTTTTCTCGTGCTACGTGTCACCACCTTAGGTTAATCGCAAAAATTTGAGAAATACCATTTACAACTTTTAGGGCACACGAGATACCTCTTACTACTTATGAAGACTGCTCCGTCCTTCTGCTAACACGTGGTTTTGATCTCTGCCATTCCTCTTCCGTCGATATTATTCGTCGATCCATTCTCAAATCCAACAGATCTCTCATTCGCTTGTCGGTGGAATTCACATTTTAACACAAATCTATCTCTGCCATTCTTGTTTAAGGTGAAGTTCATAGGAACTTTGTCCCTTACACTTGTACACACAATTTACCAATTTGCAGTAAAGAACATATATGTAAACAATACACAGACACACAAATCCAGACTTCGCCTAGATATATAATAACATGCATATTTCAATTATAAACAAAACTCAATTACAGGCTAAGGCCTCATGGCCTAAATCACAAATTGCCTTGCAGCTACATTGCATACTCTATCTATCCCTTTCACCCAACACAAACTCTCTTATATAGGAAATTACAATGGGAGGAATTGTTTAAGATCCACAAGTTTCTCCCACAATCGCTCAATCAAACCCCTAAATCTCTCTATATGCATGCATGGCAGATAATTACATTTAATCAAGCCTTCTAGAGACTTATCAGTTCCATCAATTTAGCTCTGTCTAAATAGAATTTGCCCCGGTTTACAATGATTGTCCACGTTTCCCCTTTCACAGCTTTAAATTTATTTTTTTATTAAGCATGGTCAGATGCTTCTGCATCACATTTGGAGCACAATTACACATACAGGTTGTTGGTGAGCCAATTCCCAAATGCTAGACATTAAAGCCATATGGTTGAGTGAAAGGAAAATGTGGAATGCATTTCTGGCTGAATGTCGTTTCTTTGGAAAGGGAGTTTACTACAAAACATGTTTTTGATGATTCAATTTGAGACCGACATAACATGTAATGCAAATTTCACCATGGTGATGCCATAAACTATGTTTCCCATAGTACTATGAAGTTCTCATGAGGGCCCCAACTAAGGGTCAAGTCAAAATGGTTTATACCTTTACCCATCATCATAATAGTCTATGGTTTTAGAAATGCAAAGTAAAGACGACAGTTTCATACATTGTAATAAATTCAAAGGGTGAGAACCAAGGGTAACCATGGCTATTAACTCAAGATACTCCTCTAAGTTTATTAATATAGTCAAAACCTAAGGTAGGTCAAGAGAAATAATATAACATGTATCATGTAAGCAAGAGCACCGATAGAGTATGATCATAACCCTTATGGCCTCAAGCAAGTAGAGAGGGACCCAAAATTTTGGATATGCCTAAAATTTTTGGGTGGTGTTGTAGCTACTACAACAATTTCCTTTCATGTTTTCATTTCATTTCAGATCAGAAAACATTTTGAAGTGGGGATGACTTGTAATATACCTAAAGTATATGATAACTAGGAATATAATAGGTATAGATATAATCATTGTAATAATAATCATGAATCATTATTATGTAATCATTAATGTATAATAATGACAAGTTGCATCCTTTACAAAAGACATGAACTATCATCCATTGCATCTAGATATACACATCTATGTACTCAATGATTCACGAATTGGATAAACATATTCTTATAATAAATTTTTTTATTTAATATGTATTACCTTTTTTATTCTAGATATTTACATGAGGTAGACTACTATATATACTTCAAAAGGTGCAAAATCTAGTGCTAAAGTTTTGTCGATCTTCTCAAATTGTCCAAAGCATTAGAGAAGTTTCTTATATATTGACACTTGTAACCCACTCTAAGATTGTCCTAGTCTTGCTTGTGTCTTGTTTAAAGAGGATAGTGAGGTTAAATTGTTGGGTTTAGAACAATCTTTCCAAAATAGATTAATAATGCTCTATGTGGTTATAGTTAGAAGTAGTAGTAGACACAAATGCACTATTTCGAAAGTCCTGATATAGTGGAAAGATATGTAGTTTAAGATGCTATTTGGGAAACAACAACAAATTTACACTAGTTTTTGCACCTCTAATCTTGAGGAAAATGTTGCTTTTGAAGGGATGGGGAATGTTAGGGACCAACTATAACCTCACTACTTTGGGTTTCTTATGAGACATTGAATTAATGTATGAGGCCATATTCTTTAAATAAGACCCATCAACTAATTTGTATGTGATTATTAAATGCAAAATGTGATCTTTAATAAATAAGGACCACTAAATGGTTAATGCCCATTAACGATAGAATGACAAGTAATTAGGGTTTTGTCAGTAATATTTAAATTTTCATTTGAAGTTTTATCCCTTGAACAAACCCACAAAACATTGTTTATTTCTAAAATATAGATTATTTTGCAAGTTCAATGCTTTTATTTTTCCTATTTTTAATTTTTAGAGTTTATATTTTTTCTAATGTTACTCATAATTTACTATTTCAATTGGTTAACTACACTAAGAAAACTTCCAATTTTTTACTATTTTTTTAGGAAACAAAACAAAAATTCGCTATTTCTCTCTTTCTTAATGATCCAAACCTATACACTTCTTATTCTTCTTTCACTTAATACTTAGATTTAAACCTTAACTGATTTTCCAAAAACTCATCATTGATTATAACAACCTTTCCTAAACTTATAACCATTTATATTTTACAAATTTCACTCCGCTTCCTCACATTTTACCTTGACCCTTTTCTCAACAATGCGTTCCTGACTTTCACCCTTTTTACTTAACAAAGCATTCCTCACCTTCACTACACATGAACCTAAGTTTTTCTTGCTCTCTCGATAATCTAACCTTAAATCTTCAAGCAAAAGTTTTTAATTTTTGTGATTTAATTTTTCCACATACAACCAATATTTTGAGAGCAATTTAACACCAAAGGAAAAGACATACAAGGATGATATATGTTAAAATAGGCAAATAAGTTGGACGTGCAAGGAAAACAAAAGATTCATATGAAAGGAAATAGGGTTATAAATTCTATAAAATGAAATAATTTGAGAAAGTAATTTTCATAAAACATGGCTTCACAAGACACTTCTTCATACTTTATTTTTAAATGATAGCAGTAGAGGGTGAGGATATTTATATAAATTATAATTACTTAAATTTATTTACATCAACATTATTGCATATTAATAATAATTAAATATATTTTTATTTATATAATTATTTAATTCCTTATAATAGGGTTACAAGAAAAAACTTTATTGACTTTTTATAATAGGTTACTAGGAAAAATATGAAAGGACATCAGATATAAATTATTATTTAATTTAATTTAATATAATAAATTAATATTTTATTTAATTTATAAATATATTAATAATTAATTAAATTATTTTTTTATTTAATTTATAAATGTATTAATAATTAATTATATAAATATATCTGTTTATTTTGTAATATTTTCTTTAGAATTTTAATTTAGTTATTAACAATTGTGAAGTGGATGGAAGAGATTTAATTTTACTAAATAATTTGGAATATTCATAGTAATATACACAAATAAAAAATGAACAAGTATTATATGGAGTGAATTATGATTTTTTGGGCATGTGGTATTGACCAACCTAGATCCATCTTAACACAGGATCTATCAACCCCCAAGATGGATCTAGATTCTCTTGAGGTGCAAACTTCTAGGGAAAAGAGATTTGATCAATCTCGGATGTGCTACCTTATAGGGAAAAGTCACATCTGGAGTTAAGATGGATATAGGTTGGTTTAATTATAAGTCTTTAAATATACCACATTATAGAAGAATGCCATGGGAAAAAAAATTCCGAGTTAAAATGGATATAGGTTGGTTTAATTATAAGCCTTTAAATAGACCACATTATAAAAGAATGCGATGGGAAAAAACCATGTGCTTGAGAGTCATATGTTTTTTATTTTAATTTATTATTATTATTTTATTTTCACTAAGTCAAATTGTTAAACATTACATCTCTACCATAGTGGGTTGGTGCAAGAACTTCTATTCTTAGCCCATGGTATTGTAAAATTTTTTTATTTACAAATTAAGATCTCCATGAAGTGAGTTATCCCATAGTTAAGATCTGTTACATCGTTTTTAAATTAATATGTTTAACTATATATTATTTTTATTATAGATTTAATTTTAAATTTTAAACATAGAAGATATATCATATAGTTTTGTGCGTCTTCTTATAAAATCTATAACATTTTTCCTGATAATACATCATTAAAAAAATGATTAATCCATAAAACAATCTCGAAACAAAATAAACTAAAGAAGCCTAAAATCAGAAAGGTAGTTTTAGCATATATCATATAGTAAGTATTTTAATATGATGTCTATCAAACTTTATTGCCTATATAATTTATATAACTCTAAGCTAATTAATGGTTAATTAAATCTATTTAAAATAATTGAATTTTTTTCCTGACTTTTTCCACCATGCATGCTGCATTGATAATCGTTGAGTGGAGTTCTTAACTTATTCGTCGGAGTTTACCTTAACTTATTGGTTGCACAACTTAAGATTCCCCACCACGTCCAGCCATGGACTATGAACAAACATTTTCTGGTGATCAGATTGGAATGGCCTACTTTATTCTTATTATATGGTAATTCAATTTCTGTTTTTTTTTTTAATAGATAATGTGCAGCCGCCAATGTAATTCACGCCACAAGTCTTTTCTTTCTGGAACCAACTCAGGATTCGGTGGTGATTCAGCAATGCTCGAAAGTGGAATGGCAGCCATGTTGTATTTGCACAAAGATCTGATTTAGTGCAGTCTATAAATGGCAATCAGTATCTGAATAAACCTAGAAAAGTGTCAGGGATCCCTGGCTATTCAAGCATTTCCTTCCACTCATTCCAAGCATTTGAGGCCATTCTGGTACCTGGGACGATTTGCCATTGAGTTTATTAAATTCATGAGCACGTTTGTGTTTTCTGTGTTTTATGTTTGACAGTGCAGGTTTCAAACGAGCTCTGAACTCTGCATGTAATGACGCCTGTAAGCAAGCAAACCAGACTGAACGGGATATAGCAGAACTAACCAGAAATGAACATTTGTGAGGGTCGCAGCCTCGCAGGCAATAACTGTGTTTTGTTTATTTGGTTCTGAATTGATGGGGAACCCTTTGGAGAATATTGTGTACAAGCTGAAATCGAAGATAAAAAGGTTGAGAATGAAGAGACTTTACAGGAAGATGGACAAGACTGATAGCATGCGAATGGAAGCTCGAAGCAGACTCGCACAGAAACTGATCGCCGAAATGCTAGAGGTGGCCGATGAGCTAAAGTAGAAGGCCAGTGCTAAACACTTCCTCTCTGCGTGTGGTTTTTATATGTGGGTGGCATTGGCATTCATTTCTTTTTATATCCAGCCAGTGCAATATGTTTCTTTGGATGGTAAATGGCTGGCTACCCAACTCAGAAATCTGATCGGTTTTGTATGTTAAAGCTGGGCTTGAGCAGTTAAAGTTATGTATTACTTTTGTTTGGAAGGCGTTTTTATTTTGGAATAAAATTTCTAAAATTTTAATTTATTTATTTATTGATAATCACAAAAAAAAATCAAAGATTATTTCTAAATAATTTAATTTATTTATTGATAATGGTATATAAAAATAAAGATTTATTTTTAAATAATTATTAATTTTATTTTTTTTAATTAAGATGTATTAAAAAAAATGTATATAAATAAGTGTTTATAAAATGAATTATGTTTTTTGGCTTATGTTAATTCCACAAATCATAGTATTTGGTCTAAAATATTACAACAAAAGTTATGTTCACAATTAAGGAATTCCATGGTTAAGAATCAATGATTAAGAATTCTTGTTATATTTATTTAAATCTCTATTTTTTTAATTTATATATTAATTATTATTATAAATAATAATAATAATTTAGAGTTAAGTTATAATATAATTAAGTTTTATGGTTTTTTACTTTTAGGAAAGTAAGATGTATTATGAAGTAAGTGTTTGATGTTTATGATAGATTGATGTCTATCGGTCTTTATAATCTATTTAATTTATATAGTTAAGTTAGTTATGTTTAATTTGATATCGTGTTTGAGAAATCAATTAAAATATAATAAATTGATAAGAAAACAAGTAAATAATGTTCATGGATGAAGATTCATTATTTTAAACATTTTCAATTACATTATTTTCGGTATATGAATTAAAATTGTTTGAGCATGGAAAAATAACCAATAATAGTAAATATAAGGTTGAATTAAAATGTATATATAATTTATATTGTTTAAGCATTGAAAAAAATATAGATAGAGGATGGAAAGTTTATTATAGATTGAAAGTAATTGAAAATTAATAGATATTTGAATATGTCATAAAAGAAAACATTTTTTTGATACTCTTGTTATTTATTTTATTTTATATGGATGTAAAGTTTGGGGATGCATTGTGTTTTATATGGATGTAAAGTGCAGTGTGTTCAAAGACCCAGGGGAGAAAGATAAAACAAATTCAAAAGCAATTTATAACTTGTAATCTCAAACTTAAAGGAAATACACCATTTCCCATTGTCCTCATAGAGCAAAGCCTTTGCCCCAGTGAGAGCATGGCTATGACCATGTATCTAATGTATAAGAAGAGATTAAACAACATGGAAGACAAGATGCTTCTTAGTAGTCTATCCAAAATCATCTTCAACCCAAGTAGGGAAGATATCATTTTGTAGAACAAGGATAATATACAAAATATTATTACATTAAATTTTAAGAAGAAATTGTGGTTTATAAGGAGGTGATCAACCTATTATAGCATATTTTATCATTCCTATAAATCAGATGCTCTTAATGGCTTAAGAAGATCCCTTTCCCCTTGCAGACCCGTCTTTATTTCAAAAAAATGTTTTTCAAAATACATACGCGATTGATCCAGACTTAAACATGAATGCACTAAAATACATATATAACCATAAATATAGAGTTGCAGTAGAAATAACACTTCATTTCATTAATATAAAAAAACTGAAATATGCTTACATACAGAATGGAAATAAACTAGCTTAGGCGATAGTAGCTTATCTATGAGAAAATATGTGGCGACTACATGCCTATGAACTATGTTACAATGAGGCTCAAGGGCCTTTCTATTATTGCACAACAAAGGAGAACGCTAAACAACCAAAACCATAACCCTAGGGGATGGACCACCAAGAGTTTGTGGGTCCTGTTGGGGTTAGTTGGGAAGCCAACTTCCCTGGGTCGTAACTTGTTCATATTATATCTATTTGGCGCATACGATGCCTCATTGGAAATATCTCTCCAAGTTCTATGGGATTTGCAATAGACCCCTTCCCGTAGTAGTAGGTATACTGTGTACCTCAAAAAAACGTCATTTAGGGGGGTCAAAATTATTCCGGAAGTTCAGGACCCAAAAATATGCTAAAAATAGTAAATGCTGCAATAAACAAGGAAATAGATGAAACCCACTGGAGGTCTAGGTGGAATAGGAGGGTGGTCACCAATATCCACCTAGATCAGTCCTCCCTCCTTAGGAAGCAATGGTCTCCATTGCATGCAGAGCCTCCATGAGGTGAGGAAATTTATGTTGAAGCTCGTTCGTTGTGAACTACTTGCCCTGGTGAAGGAATTGGCCTACTTTAATAACTCGATATAGTTGGAACCTATGTTGGCGAATGTTATTGATCTGCGTATCCATGATTTGATCAGTTTTAGTTTGTTCCATGCAGTTTGGGTTTAACTATGTTGGTGTGAGTTATTCTGCAATGTCAGATGTGTTGAACAATGGTGGAAAGTGTGGCTGAAGGCAATTTACATTGAACACTAGGTGTATACCAAAGAATGATGGAATGATAAGCTCGAAGGAATTATCCCCTATAGCTTTGGTGATGTTTTATGGTCCATATTGGAGCGGGAAAAGCTTGTAGTGGGGTCCAGCGAGGTGCTCCTTTTGAAAATGGAGCCAAAATTTGTCACCCACCTAGAACTTATGTGGCACCCGATGTTGATCATGGCGTTGCTTGTACATAGCATTAGATCTATCCAATATGTCATGGACCTATTGGAAGATGTGCTAAATGCACTCAATAAAGCTGTTAGCCCTATCAGCTTTAGACTGGACATGACCCTAATGTACCCGAGCAGTTGCAAATGCTATGTCCACATCAATGGAACATAGTGGCTAGAATCCTAAGCCCGCCTACAAGGGGTTGAGGCCAGTTGAGCTATGCAGAGATTTGTTGAAGCTGTGATGGACATAGGGGATGCTTTCATCCCGTATGCATAGATGCTTTGAGTTGTACATGCACAAAATGTGTATGATCATCCTATTGACAACCTTTGTTTGGCCATCAATTTGGGGGTGGAAAGTCATGGACTTAGTGAGCTTGGTATCCAACATTGACTAGGCTCTTGACCAAAATGAACTTAAGAATTTGTTGTCCTGATTTGAGATAATGGACTGTGGGTTCCCATTCCGGAGAATCTGTCAATGACCACAAAAACATAATCATTGTCATGCCTAGTAGGAGGAAGGCCCGACATGTAATCCATGGAGATGGATTCCCAAAGGTCATCTAGGAGTAAGGATAGGAGTATATAGTCATTACTTCTTGATGGTTGGTTTGGAAATGACGCAGGCAATGCAAGATGTGATGTACTTCCCAACATCCTGTTGAAGGTTCGAACAATAAAAATACTTCTGCAACACTGCTACAATTTTCTCTACTCTGAAATATATAGTGACTCGACTGTAGTGCACCTCCAAAATCATCTTGCACACTCGCTTGAAGTAAAACAAATGTGTCCTAGGAGGCATAATAGTGCATCCTAGAGGTGAAATTTTCAAACTTTCTTGCCTTTCAGGAGCGTTTGGTATGTGTTGCCAAATTTGGCATCGCTCTTGCAAAGATGCAGCCACACCAACGTCTTGTGCCCACAAGAGTTGAGTACAGTGATCAGTGCTATGATCGATGGTTAGTTGAGGTTGTATGAAACATTATTGGTGCTTCCCTTCTTATAATTAATGTTCAAATGGAACTGTTGTAGGTATGTGGACCATTTCTGATGGCGATTGTTATGAAACTTCCCTTGTGTTTGTATGAACTGTAGGGGTCGGTGGTCTATGTGGATGACCTTTTCCTTCCCCGGAATGTAATTCTTCCATTGTCGGTAGACCTGCACAATGGAATACATCTATTTTCCATAGGTGGGATACTTCTGAACTGTGTCTGAAAATGTCCCACTGTGATATGCCACTGGATGCCCCTATTGAGTAAGAACTACACCAATAGCATAATCAAAGGCATCTCTCTCAATCTCAAATGGTTGTTGTAGGTCTCGTAATGTGAGCATTGGTGCAGAGCATAAGTGATTCTTTAACTCAACAAACACCTTCTGGTGGTATTTAGACCAAAATAAATTTACTTTCGCTCCGCCCTTGGTGACTTAACTTAAAGGCCAAGTGATACGAGGGAACCACAACACAAGCTTGTGGGAGAAATTGGCAAGACCCAGAAAGCTGTGGATCTCTATTAGAATAGTTTGGGCTGACCAATCCCAAATGACTTATATCTTGGCTGGGTCCACATGCACACTCAACTCATCAATGATGTACCCTATATATTGAACCTAGGTCATACCAAAAGTGCATTTCTCCAAATTGGCACACAACTTGTGTTGTCGTAGGGTTTGGAGGACATGTCTAACATGGTGGAGGCAATCTTCCCAACTCTGGCTAAAGATGAGGATCTCATCGAAATAAACTACCACGAATGTGTTTGTGAAGGGTTACAAGATGTCTTCCATTAGCCTCATGAAGCTTGCAAGGGCATTTGTCAACCCAACAGACATGACTAGCCATTTAAAAAGGCCCTCCTTGAATTTGAAGGTAGTATTCCACACATTGGAGGGTTCTATTGGTACATGGTGATAACCATACTTCATGTCAATCTTGCTAAAATATTTGGCCCCCTTAAGCTGGTCCATAAGGTCATCAATCCATGGGATT